>OZ059825.1:46353257-46603504 GCA_964057195.1 Orthosia cruda
GCAAATTTATACCTGCATGCAATTTAATAAATCAAATTAATTCATCATTCCATAAGACCAACACACAACAAAATTGAATAGATAATGAATCATGGAACAAAAGATCTAGGTACTTATTTCAAAATCCAAAGCGACCAAACCAATATTTCCAGCTGCCTTACTCAAAATAATTGATTACTTACTAATAAATCGGTAAATAAAACAATTGCCAGGGTGTTAAAGGATATCCAACAGAACCCATAGACGAAAAAACCAAAGATGCTGGAAATGGGTTCTGTTGGATATCCTTTAAATGCTGGCAATATGGAATGGGCAAGCTTGTCTAAATGCTTCACCATACCACGAGTGATATCAATGAAGACAGTACTTTTGACCCCGAAATCCTGGCAGAACCGGAGACAAATGTCGTTGAAGACAAGAACACAGAGGCTTTTGAAATTTTACAGCGACTGGAAGACGATGATGAAGAAGAAGAAAATTTAATTTGAACAATTTTTTTTTAAAAATTTCTTCTTTCATCTATACTAATAATATTATAAAGAGGTAAAGTTTGTGAGTTTGTGACGTTGTAATGGGTAATCTCTGGATCTACTGAACCGATTTTGAAAATTCTTTCACCAGTAGAAAGCTACATTATTTCTGAGTGTCATAGGCTATAATATATATCCAAAATAATTAGAGATCCTTATGAAAATTGCATTAATGTAACCCAAGGTAGCAAAATGTTGCCTGTAAAATACATTATTTGGCGTGCGCTGAGGAAACTATTGATGATAGATAAAAATTTGTAGGTAGGTAGGCAGAGTAGGTAGGTTAGGCAGGGTAGCCAGGGTAGCCATGGTAGGCAGGTTTTGGGCAGGGTAGCCATGGTAGGCAGGTTTTGGGCAGGGTAGCCATGGTAGGCAGGTTTTGGGCAGGGTAGGCATGGTCGGGGCAGGGTAGCCATGGTAGGCAGGGTAGCTAGAGTAGCCAGGGAAGCCAGGGTAGGCAGGGTAGGGGCAAGGTAGCCAGGGTAGCTAGAGTAGCCAGGGTAGCCAGAGTAGCCAGGGTAACCAGGGTAGCCAGGTTTTGGGCAGGGTAGCCATGGTAGCCTGGGCAGGGTAGACAGGGTCGGGGCCGGGTAGGCAGGGTAGGGGCAAGGTAGCCAGTGTAGCTAGAGTAGCCAGAATAGCCAGGGAAGCCAGAGTAGCCAGGGTGGCCAGGGTAGCCAGAGTAGCCATGATAGCCAGGGTAGGGGCAAGGTAGCCAGGGTAGCCAGAGTAGCCAGTGAAGCCAAGGTAGCCAGGGAAGCCATGGCAGCCATGGTAGCCAGGATGGCCAGGGTAGCCAGAGTTGCCAGGGTAGCCAGGGTAGGGGCAAGGTAGTCAGGGTAGCCAGAGTAGCCAGGTTTGGGGCAGGTTAGCTAGGGTAGGCATGGTAGGCAGGGTAGGTAGGTAGCCAGTTGACGGGAGCGAAGCCCCGAGGGTCAGCAAGTTTTCAATAAAAACATTTATTAAAATTTAACTCTTTTTTTTTAGGAATTAGTATAAATATGATTAGAATTAAAATGTAATTAAAGTATTTATCTACTTCGGTTTCGTTATATTCGAATTATAAAATTGACAGCAGTTTCATTATGATACCCAGAACGACATTGGGTTGCATTATGCGAATCGTCATGAAATGCAATAATTGTTCACAAAAAGAACGATTTAGGTATGGACCTAATTAAACATATAGCATACCTAAACCCAACGGTATATTATTTTTATTCTATTTATTCATTTTCATTTTATATACATATTTTTACATTTTAAATATTATTCTATAAAAAATAAAATAAATAATCATTTAAAAATACAAAAATAGTAGCCCACCGGTATCGGGAACAGGGTCCAAGCTAACGGTGGTCAGGGCTCCTGAGAGAGGAACCTCCTAACGATACGCGCCGTGTCCAGGAGTACCGCTTTCTGCATCAAGCCCTTGATCCAGCTGCCCAACGAGAGCCTCCTCAGATGTTCTTCGAGGCCCTTGGGTATTATGCCATTGGCCGTTACGACTATCGGCACAATGACTGCTGTATTCACATCCCACATGTCGACAACCTCGCGAGCCAGATCAAGATACTTGCTTTTCTTATCTCTCTCAGCCTTCACGAGGTTCTCGTGATGGGGGACCGCTATATCAACAATCATTGCGCGACGCTCTAGTCGGTCAATCACCACTATGTCATGCTTATTGGCAACAATAGTCCTGTCAGTGATGATAGTCCGATCCCAATACAACGTGACATTGCCATTTTCGAGAATTGGGTCGGGCACATACTTATAGTAAGGCATTTCCGATTGCACAAGATTGTCTTTAAGAGCAAGTTCCTGTTGGATAATCCTGGCTACAAGGTTCTGTCTATGCAAATAGTCTCCGTTAGCCAGACTAGAAAACCGGAGATAATGTGACGGATAGATTCCCCCGCCCGGTGACATGCCCGACAGATGTCAACTGTGCCGTCCTTCACAATGTATTTCCGGTAGTTGTTCGTCATCATAACTTCGTCCATAATCGCAAAGACAAAACCTTCGGTTTCCCCGAAAAGGTCACCAAATCGCAGCCAGGCGACGGACGCTAAAAGATCTACATCGGACTCATGTAGGACCCGGTAGAAGCGTCCATGAAGCTCCTTGCTCTGCCATACCTCCCTGCGGTCATTAGTATCTAATACTATAGGTTTATAGTCTTTTTTTTTGTTTTACTTTAGGTGTATTTTTATTATTATTAGACAATTCATATGTTGAGGTAAGCGAAAGCGGCAAGTCTACAGCCCTTAGGCCTCGGTCTCGAATTTTGCGGGCGGCGGAGCGGCAGCGGCGGCGGCGCGGGAGAGCTCCCGCCGCGCCGCTCCCGCGCCGCTGTTTTCGAGACCCGGTCCATTTGACGATACGCATAAGATCCTGCCGCTCCCGCTCCGCTGCCGCCGCCGCCCCGCTGCCCGCGGAATTCGAGACCGAGGCCTTACGAGCTGAGTCAAACCGCGCCAGACAGCAACGGAGATACGCGTTAGAAGAGAGCGGCAACGTTTAGGTGAATATCACGTTAGGCACTGAGCACTTATGCGAGCTGAATAGCACTTTGTTGCTTACTAGCAGGAGTCTCTATTTCAATGAATTGTTGCGCGAAGTGACTCTTCTGTACATGTACTATTATTTATTGTGTCAAAAACGTTTGTTGTTGTGACTAGTAACGCCATCTTTACTATGTAATGAGAAACTTTTTTTTGAATAAAGTTTAGTCTGTTGCAAAAACGATCAAGTCGCTGCAATTAATGTAAAAAAAATAGCAGAGGTTGTTGGGTATGAAGTGGTATATACATCTTGTAATAGTGTTCTTAATCAGGACGACACGCGACGCTACTAACTTCATGATGTAGGTATCTTTTTGGTGTACAATAAAGTATATTCTATTCTATTATATTCCCTGCTTTTAAACTCACTAAGAGCAAGTGCGCTTCCTTCACACAAAATCAAACTTAAAGTCGGCGTTCCGATCAGCTTCGGACTGGGACTCAAAAAACTACCGGGACTTTTTTAAACTGCGGCCCACACTAGGCAAAAGCAAAAAATAGGGGTGAATGCAATAATTAACGGAGGCTGTGTTTGAGTTAAATTGAATTATTATTTACTTATGAGTTACTGTTGGAGACGTAGCCAGAGAGCGCTACTTAAATAACACTCAGGATTCACTGTTCTACTTATATTTCAGCAGCAAGGTGCCTGTCCTTAGGCACCTTCTATCGAACCACATACTACTTAGAGATACTACGTATTATCGAACTATCACATCAAAGCTCAGATAAACCTTTATATATACGGAAAAAGTCTAGCGAAAACATCTTCATTTATTTTATGGTCTAAATTCAGTTCCCGTTCAAGACGTTATTTGTTGCCAGTCATAATATACGCAAGTAGGTTGCCTTTTAGTTAAGCAGAGTCCTCACAGTTCACACTTTACTGACATGAAATCAATTAATCTACCTAGGCTTATTCCCTACTAATGTTGGGCTCTTCTTTCAGTCTAACTGGATACAGCTGAGTACCAGTATTTTACATGAAAGGACTGTCTATCTGACATCCACAATCCAGTAACTGGGTAATACAATACCCCTATATCAAGACTGGTGTCAGATTATCTGGCATCTGACCACCGATTTGATCTGTCCGCTGAATGCGAGAGGCACGGAACCGGTCAATGTGGTGACGCTTGGATGAAGCCTATGTCCGGCAGTGGACGTCTTGCGGCTGAAATGATGATGGTGAGGATGATTACAAACAAAATGTACGTAGTAGTAGAAAACAGACTTGCTCATAAAGTGGCTCTAATTTCACCGCAATTAGGCACATAATGACACCTGTTATCAAACTGTGACTTTTTCATTACTATTATTCACAAGTGAGATAAAGAGTTTTTTTTTAAATTATTGGTGGAGTTGCTTTGTTCTTAAAAAAGTTTCGATGTAAAAAAGATCGTGCTCAATAGTACAAATGCAACACATTTCATGCAACTTCGTATTTAAATAGATAATTTCAACTTGTACGTGTGTAATAAATAAAACTTTCACTTAAATAACTTTTTGTTTTTGTCTGTAATAAAGAAAACTTGAAATTCCCCATTTTGTACGTGGCTAAAATGCTATCCGCGAAAAGCCAAAAAAAAGAACTCATTATTTTTAGTCTATGGCCGATCGCCATTGTTAGATGCGCGCGCATAGGAAAACTGATTAATTTTGCCCGCCATTGCGAAACAATTTTCACAACTCGTTTTCACTGTTTGAAATGATTTTTTAGTATTATTTTCTTCACAAGTGTGTTGAAAAACGTCGTATGATACACGTGTGTATTGATGATTACCGTCCTCGGCTCTCTTAAGACCTCAATGACGCCTCAGCGGTAATCACCAACATTACACACTTGTATCATAATGTACTATTATTTCTCAAAGATTACAAATCACTTACGAGGAGAAATAAATAATAAAACAAAATTCAAGTAATTTAAAGTACCTACAGAAGCGCATAGACGGTATTCTTAAAAATAAGAAAATTACATTTTTTTCAACTACGTAGTAATGTTATCATTAATCACTACAAAAACGATCACAAAGGACGTCTTTTTTGCTTAGAACCAAAACAGTGCAGAAATGTTATATGAAATCTCATTGTTGCCCAGTTTTTCATTATTGCACTGTTAAGCTATTGCATAGATAGAATCTATGCAATAGCTTAACAGTGTCGCAGGCCTTGAGCGCGTGGACCGAATCCAGAAATTCCGTAACGAAAAAACCTCACGATCCAATGGTGATCAATGTGGACCTTATGCTAATGAGAATAAGGGTCACTTTTGCTTGTCAAAGAAAAGCGACCTTATTTCAATGTGAATAAGGGTATTTTTGTTTTGTTTTTAATTAGGTTTTTGAATTCTGTGGAATCTGAGGTGTGGCTTGAAGGCCGTGCATCGTCTAACGTCGTTTCAGTTCGGCAGTCTTCGACACCAGTCTGGCGAAACTCCTATATAAAATAACGATGTATGAAACGGACGTCCTTTTTAATGGCGACTATAATCCGATATAATTACGAAGAACAATGAGAGCTCTGGGATTATATAGGCCTTGACTCTTCAACAAATAGACGGATTACATCGACCGCCATTTTGACTGTCAGTCACTAGATTCCCTCTGGTCAGGCGTTTGACAGTTAGTTTGTGGTTTTCTAAAGTTATTCTAAAGTTATATTTTTGCGTTTATATTGATTATAAGTGTATTAATAATCATTTTGTTGGAAGAAATTTGTTGTCATGAATGCCGCGCAGAGAAAGTATATATGATATTATATCTATATAAATGTACATCGCGCGAAATTCGATAATCACTTCCCAATATTGTTATTTTTTTATAAATGAATAATTTTGTTTTGGTGTGTCATTACACTATTTATACCTAATTATTTATACAAATGCTATGCAATAGCTTTACCGCGGCAGCCCCCGAGTGCCACACGTCCTTTTTTTTATTTGGATATAAATTTACCATAGAGGTTTAATGTCGCCCATTAAGTTGAATATACACTGTACACTTATCTTTATAAATGTTTTGTTCTGTAATTATTTAAGTGGTGTACAATAAAGTATTTAATAAATATAAAATGTATGCATTAGTTCAAAAAGATACGGGCTGAAAATAAAAATCGGCTAAATAAAATCGATTTGTTGAAAACAAAAAACAAAAGGCGCGCATTTTGTACCATTGTAAAACTTTGATACTTCATAAATATAGCAAGAAAAGTTTAAAAAAATGGAAATAGACTACGATAGCGATAAGAATTCAACTCCAGAAAGCTGCTGCTACAGCTGCAACTTAAATTGTTCATAACCTTTTGCCTCAAAAGTCGCGGGATAAATATTTTTCATTAACTTGAGTATTTGTTTTCAGTAGTTATATTTTATTACGGTAGGTAGATTGGTAGTTGAAAGAAAAGTAGATTACGCACCTCGCTAAAGTGAGTAACTATTGCACTCGTGCTAATTTAGTGCCCTTGCTTGCGCTCGGGCACCAAGGTTCTGGATTAAGGGACTGAATTTCCAAAATAGGCATTCTTTTAAACATTTTTTTGCCAAATCTATTGAAGGTGTGGCAGCGGAAAAAAGATATTTCAATCTTGATCATATTTCCGAAAACTTTGTTGTGGCCGAAACACGTTTACCTACGCACAAAAACCTCGATACAATTGAATGGCAAAGTAACCTCTTACCGTGATCTTCAAAAATTTTTTCCGGTAATAATGACCAGCGTACGTTTGTACAATTAACAACAATAACGTATCTTAACAGGATGCAAACCTTCATCGTCGTATGTTTTGAAGTTTCATTCATTATTTTAAGTAATTCATATTATTATATTCTATAAAAAAACCATACTAATTCCATCGTACTTTTCTTCCATCCAGACAAAACATTTTATATGCACTTCCAGTTATGCCAATCGCCAATTTATCCAGTAGTAGTTTGTGACTGACGGTATCAAAGGCCTTTTTTAAGTCGATGAATACACGGAGGACTAATTGTTTATGATCTATGTGAGTCCTAGGGCGAGTTTCTGAAGTCGACGTCACATCTCAAATCAGCTGACAATTTGTCACAAATTAACCAGCCGTCAGTTGTCAGTGAGTTTCTCAACTCTGCATCATCGAGAAATTACGTAATCGCTTGCCCTAGCTAGTATTCATTCAATTCCTTCACTACTATAACGTAATAGTATTTTATCTTGAGCGGCTGGGTTGGTGTAGCCCGCAAGTTAAGCAAACCTTAACAGGGACGATTATTGGATGGGTAACCACGTTTTTTTTTGGTACGCTTTTTTTTGGATAGGTGACCCCACACAGGTTAAGCAACACTTACCAAGGTTTTTTTTGGATGGGTGACCGCTTTTTTTTGGTTCGTTTGTTTTGGATGGCTGACGCCGCCAGGGTAAGCAACACTTACCAAGGTCAGTGTTTGGATGGGTGACCACTTTTTTTGGGTTCGCTTGTTTTTGGATGGGTGACCATGCCAGGGTAAGCAACACTTACCAAGGTCAGTGTTTGGATGGGTGACCACTTTTTTTGGGTTCGCTTGTTTTTGGTTGGGTGACCTTGGTAATGTTAATTAATAATTAAATTTTTGTGGTGATGGTCACCCATCCAAACACTGACCTTGGTTAGTGTTGCTTACCCTGGCGGAGTCACCTATCCATATAAAAGCGATCAAAAAAAAAAGTGGTCACCCATCCCAAGACTGACCTTGGCAAGTGTTGCTTACCCTGGCGCGGTCACCACCCCAGCCGCTTCAAGCTAAACACAAATCTATCCAGAAACTGACCTCGATAAGTACTAAATACAGGGTAAAGATAAAATTAATGCGCGTGAGGAAGGTTCGATTCCCAGGTCAGTAATTTATTTTATTTTATTTTTATTTACCTAAATACAAAATAACTATTTTTGATAATTGTGTCAAGTTTTTATAATGAAATTAATTTAAAAAGTTTGTAACATCCTATTTTTTTAAAATCTTTCTAATTAATAATTGATCTAAATTAACATATTTTTTATAACTCAACCCATAATACCACAGTTTTCGACGACCCCTATTATCTTTTTTATCGTAATATAAGCCTTTAAAATCATAATATGAATTTTAATCTGCGAATAATCGACCAATTTCCAACAATTAAAAATTAGGCTCGTTGACAAGAGATTAACATTGAAAATGGTTCTCAGAAACCCAAAACTGCTGTAACATGTGGTTAATTCGAGATTTTTCTCAAATGTGACAAATTGTTAAACGCTTGTCACAGTTGGGTGTTGAGAAACTGAAAGTAGAATTAACAGGCGATTAATCGTCGATTACGTTAACAGCCCGATAATTGAGACGTGGGAAACTGCCAGTTAGTTTTAGTAATTAGGTCAGTTGCAGCTGAAAGTGTCAAGCACGCGTTATCTTCTGTGATTGGCTCTTGAAAATTCATTCAACCAATCAAAGCAGATAACGCGTGCTTGACAATTTGTCACATTAATTCTCCGATAATTTTAAGGTGGGAAACTGAGGGTTAGACTTCTGCCTAAATCCATATTGTATATCAAATAAAAGTTTTGAAAACTTAGATATTGTGACAGTCTGTTATGAAGTAATTATTTGAATATTTTAGAGACCACAGGAAGCACAGAGATGGGTCTGTAGTTGCCCGGATCACTTTTAGATCCAGATTTATGTATAGGAGTAACATTTGCGATTTTGAGCATGTTTAGAAACCATCCTTTGCAAAAACAATGTGACATTATTTATACCCCATAGTGATTTGCGTGATAATACATTGCCTACAAGTTGATATATTTTCCTCCTTTTGCAATCGCATCATTTCCTGATAATTTATAGCTTAAATGTTGACCTGACATCTAATGATTGTTTGTGCAAAATTTTAACAAAATCTGTCAGTAGATGCAGCGATTAGTGTAAACAGATGGACCGACAGCCAAAAAACATAAAAACGCTTTATTTGTGTTCTGTAGCTCCTTTTTTATTTCCCCCGCAAAATTTTTCAATGTACAGTCACTAAATTATATTATGACCTGACCTCTAAGGATTGTTTGGCCAAAATTTGAACCAAATCTGTTCACTACATACGAAGATTAGCGTGAACAATGTAAACACTACGGTTCCTACTGGTTTTTTATATGTATAGATTAGATATCGTAACTAGTCATTAACATTATAAATGATAATGTCACAGTATAATTGTAGAAATCGCTAGATTATTATGAAATATCTCGAGATTCTATAATATCTATCGATTTATTGTGAACTTATTAATATTTCGAACAGAATAATATAACCAATCAGTGCACCAGTCTACAATCTTTTTTGATGAAACCGTTAAATTGTAAACACACACACATTATAAGAGCGAGAGAGAGTTGATAAGAGCGCCGCGCCGCCGCCGACAGAAAATGTCTACCTGGGACAAACGGTCCGGTAAAGTAAGTCAATCTCTGCGGAGGCGACCTTGACTCTGCTCAGCACACGCTCGAGGAGTGCCCTGCGTGCCCCTTCGAATGGGCCATCACAGTCTTATAGAAGAAGGCCATTGAGGAGGCCACCGAGCGGGATTGTGAGAGGGCTGATCCAACTCGAAGAAGTAGGCGTTGGGGAGGAAACCGCAAAGACGTACCGCCAAGCGGCCTAGCCGTATTCGGGTACAATGACCGGTGTAGCCAACTAGAGCAGTTGGGTCGAGATAGCTGTTCCACTCCAGGCGGACCAGCCTGACGCGCGCTGTTATGGGCGTATCGGGAGACTGGTCGCGGCGGGTAGGGGATCCGAGGTACGGTGCACCGCTGGCCGACCGCAGGTAGTTGGGGCGACAAGTATTATACCAGCCACACACGAAAGGCTGCCCCGCCAACTGTCGAAAAGCCCGGAATGCACCATCGTGCTTGTTGGCGACCAGAAGACAGGGCCCGATGGACCTTCCCGGGGGGGCTTAGGCGTCACCTCACCGCAGTCTCTAGATCAGTCCCCCATTGATGGCGTCCTGTCAGTGCGTGTCTGTGGGTTGCCAGCGTGGAACCTCATCTCAATGCCTTCTCCTCCCCTTTTCACTCTCAATAATGCGAAGGAAATATAAAAGAAAGCAGAAGCAGTCCATCACCGTCTGGAGTCTGATATAAATAATAAAAAATAAAATAAGTTTATTGACACAAAATACCTTTTTATACAATACCAAATACATTTCACATAGTTACATTGGATTTTGGAAAAGGGCGCACAAATAGTGAAAAGCCCTGCCTCCTAAACTAGAGAAAACCTGTGACCTAGGAGTCAGTGTTCTACTGTAACTTCGTGTACAAAATAAAACTTTATTTATGTGTGTTAATTAACCCACAATGTCCTGATTTAACTATGATTATGAATATGTGAGTGGCTGTGTACAAGGGTGGATGCTTGTGTGAGTGGGATGGGATGTGAAGAAGTGTGGTGTGGTGTATGAGAGGAGAGTGGGTGTCTTGCGGGAGTGTGTGTAGTTGTGTAAGGTGTCTTCGTGTGATGTTGCATTTGTTTTTGTATAATGATAGTGATTATTACGTAATCACGTTACGTAGGCACGTGCTTACATTATATTATAAATAAGATCTTCTGTATTGGAATAGTCCTGATTATACAGCCAGTTTTGTAATTTGGTTTTGACTTTGTTTTTATTTTAACTACTTATTTGGATATGTTTGTTGACCCTTCTGTAAATGAGAGAGCTTATTACATAAAACTGGCGGCCAGCGAGAGCTGTTCTGTGAGAAACAGATGGGCATGCAGATTTGGCTTTAAGAGTGGTTGCATCTAATGGAGGAACCTGACCATGCTTCCTGAGTGTGGCGTTGAGCACAAAGAGCTGCCGCACAGTAAGTACCCTGCATTCCACGTACAATTCACTTGTGGGAAATCTATACGGTCTGCCGAGCATCATCTTGAGCACAGCTCTCTGGGCACGTTCTAATCCGAGCAGTTTAGTCTTAGCGGTGCCACCCCAAACCGGTATGCAATAACTGATGACAGACTGGCAAAGTGAAAGATACACCATTTTTAATGTTTTGTAGTCATAGCAATGCCTTAGAGACTTAAAGATATAAATAAGTTTCCTGACCCTTGACGTTAGGCTTACAATTTGAGAGTACCACTTCAGTCCGTCATCAATCACTACACCCAGGTATTTGGTATGACTGACACGACATAGTGCAGAACATGAACATGAAGAGGAGTCCAAACAGGCGTGAGCAAGAATATTTAAATCAGATTGGGCTGTGGTCCTGTGACTAATGGAAAAAGGAATGTAGTTGGTTTTTGCCAAATTAAGTGACAGAAGGTTATTCTGCAGCCACCTCAAAATCGTATGCAGCGATTGTTCTGCATGATATTTCACGTCACACCATGTATCCCCAGAAACCACGATCGCAGTATCGTCAGCATATGTGAATATATTGGTGTTGGAGAGTGCCAGTGTGCAAAGGTCATTTATATATATTAAGAAGAGCGTAGGCCCCAACACACTGCCTTGCGGAACTCCGCCTTTGTTCGCATTAGGACAGATTCGCTTTAAGGCAGATTCGCTTTACGACAGATTATACATCACAAAATCAAATTTCATATGTTACGGTCAAACTTGATTGTTTTCTGGTGCTGATGTTCTATGTCAATGTGATAATTTCTTCATCACTAGTATACAATCGATCTTAACGCAGAGTTTCCTGTTTTGGAGATACCTCTTGAAAAGCTCATGCACTGCTCCCCGAATGCCCACAGCTTCCAATTTCGACAGGAAAATAGGAACAGAGGCCGTGTCAAAGGCTTTCTGTAGGTCTAAGAATATTGAAAGGCATTTATGACGATCATCTAAATTCTTAGCAACAGTTTCCGTTAGGTCGGCAATTGCATCTTCCGTAGATACACCTCTTTTAAAGCCATATTGGTTTCGCGCAATGATTTGATGTTTGCATATAAAGTTAAGTAGACGACCGTTTATCAATCTTTCTATAACCTTAGACATTGCCGAAAGAACCGAGATCGGTCTTTAATTATTAACAAAGTCTCTGCTCCCGCCCTTATGTACTGGATGGACCAAGACCTTCTTAAAGGGTTCCGGAAAAAATCCTGACGCTATTGATACATTTATAATATGTGTTATAACGGCAACGAGAGGTTAGCGACATATTTTAAGGAGAAAAGAAGATATTCCGTCCCATCCAGTGGCACTATCATGTCATAAATTCATGAGAGTCTACCACTCAACCTCAGAATAGTCAACGTCGAGAATGACAAAAGAACCAGAGGAGGACGCTTTTGGTGAAGAAAATGGCTGTGAGATAGCCGAAATTTTAGAGGCTAAAAAAAAAAAAGAAACAAAAAAGGTCTGCTCCTATGTTGGCAAAGAACTTACAAACTTGATTGGCTGCAGTTAACGGGTCCAAACGGGTTTTTAGAAGTTCTAGAGGAGGAGCACTTATTTTTTTCGTATGAGTATTCTCTTTTATTTTATTACAGAGTAAACACTCTGTAATAAAAGGGTTACTTTTGGCTTTTTCCAACTCAGTATTTTCATATGCTGATTTAAGCTTCTTGAGAAGATTATTACAATAATTTCTGTAACGTTTATATTATATGAGATTTGGACGGCTTCAGGTTTCTTTCTTTTTTAGTAGCATTGGTTATACGTGTGTGTTTTTTAAGAATAGATTGAACTGTGTTTATCAGACAAGTGGCAGCTAGATTAGGGTCATTTGTGTTAGTAACTTGAGAGAAATCCTGACTTTCCATATCTTTTACAACATTAGGATAATCAATTTTTGGGATCTTATAGGCAGGTACTGTCTGTTTCACCGAACCTGGATCATCGATACATATTAGAAGTGGAAGATGATCAGTGATGTGTGATTCCAATACAAGTATGGATGTAGATTTGTTTGATTTTAGTAGAACGTGATCAATACAATTATAAATTCTAGTGGGCAGGTAATGCCCCGGTAGAAGACCATGGGTGGCGTTGAGGGTTAGGAAATTAGCACATCTTTCATCTGAATTTGACGGTTTAATATCAATGTTAGTATCTTCGATGAGGTATATCCTATTACACTTATTTTATGTTGTAATTTTTTTTGTAAATTATCAAAGTTTACTTTAGAATTCAAAGAGGGCGAACGATATACGGCGAACATATGTCTGAGGCGGCTGATACGGCACAGCAGCGGTACACTTCTGCCCAATTAGTAATACTGGGGGATTTTAATGCCCACCACCAGGAGTGGCTCTTTCCATACCAGTGCACTGATTATGCTTGGTTCGAGACGCGAAAGCTTGCGCTTGCGTTAAATCTCGTCCAACTGGTCCAGGGAGCAACGAGGGTGCTGGATGATGATTCGCACACTGCCAATTGCTTGGACCTTCTGCTGACAATAGATCCAGACCACTACTCTGTGTCGGTATCTTCACCTTTGGGAAGCTCGCCGACCATTGTCTGGTCAAGTCTGTATCCGTCTACTCCCCGCCCGATCCCAGCCCAAGAGAACTCGGCGGGTTTGGCTATACAGGTCAGTAGATTGGGATGGGATGCGTTCTTTCTTCGCATCTTATCCTTGGCAGCCCACTTCCTTTTCTTCTGCTGATCCTTCGTCGTGCGCGGACGCGCGGCGCCGTGACGGAATGGAGTACTACATTCCTTTAACTGACGTAGCAATGTCTAGCGTTGACCGGCCATGGTTTGGCGCCGAATGCAATCCCGCTAAAACGCTTAAACATGAGGCATACCTGGCATGGGTCGACGCTCGGACGTGCAAAGCTAACGACGTGAGCCAGCAGAAGAGAGCCCTATTGAAATAGGGCTGCAAAGTCCTGCAAGAGGGTATTGCGAAGGGCTCGATTTGACCACATAAGCCGTATTGGGACCAAACTTACTTCCTACCCAACTGGTAGTAAAGCGTTCTGTTGTTCTCAGAACTTGTGCGCCTAAACTGTCTCCGATCCTGACACGCCTGTTTAGCCTTTCATATGAGACTGGAAAAGTACCGAATGCTTGGAAGCAAGCTAACGTTCAGCCTGTGCCCAAGAAGGGCAGTTGGGCTGACCCGGACAACTACAGACCCATTTCAGTTACATCCATCTTCTGCAAGAGTATAGAACGGGTGCTCAACTCTATGGTCCTGGCATTATAAGTCTGTCATATAAGCAAACGACATCGTCAGTGACCGGCCATTGAGAAGCACGTGGAAGCGCTTGCCGTCTCCCTCGACATCTCGAAGGCTTTTGACAGGGTCTGGCACGAGAGCCTTATTGGTAAGCTTATTTCATTCGGTGTGTCTAGTGGTCTGTGCGATTGGATCACAGACTTCCTGAGGGACGGCGTGTATTTTTCCAAAGGAGCCAATTCCACCCGGCTCCTTGCCGTGGACCGTGCCGATAACGAACCATCTTGAGCTTCTTGGCGTTACATTGACATCGACTCTCAATGTTGGTACATTAATTGAGGTAAACGCTCAACTGGCTGCCAAAAAGTTGGGGATCCTCGCAAAGCTGAGACGGTACTTCACCCCAGAACAGTTGCTCAACTTGTATCAAACGCAAGTTCGGTCATGCATGGAGTACTGCACTCGTCTCTGGGACGGATCTGCCAAGTACCAGCTAGATGCACTAGAGTTGAATGAAAAACGGGCCAAGAGGCTCATCGGCAATGAGATACTGGTCGAGTCTAGGCTCCAGAGCCTTGAACATCGGCGCCAAGTTGCCAGTCTGTCGGTATTTTATCGGTTACATTTCGGGGAGTGTGCAATGGAATTGGTTGAACTAATTCCTCTTAGCCCGTTCCATCATCGGACTACAAGACGTACGGCGATGCGTCATCAGAACATGTTGTACATACCACCCATACGCACCAAACGTTTTGGTAATGCTTTTATTATGCCTACAGCTAAGGAGTGGAATTCCTTGCCAGAGTCTGTATTTCCTGATAGCTACAACCTGGGAGTCTTTAAGTCAAGAGTGAATAGGTTTTTTCTAGGCAAGCGTTCTACATCGTCGACCACATCATTGCTTGCCATCAGGTGAGATAGTAGTCAAGCGCGAGACCATAAACAAAAAAAACTGTTCGCCCACTAGGGCATGCAATTTCGTACATTTTCAATTTCAAAATTAACTTACGAAAGTGGGCTCCACGGTTTCGAAATTTCGAAACTGAGGAGCCAAATTTAATGGGAAATCGGAATAATACATTAAATAAACTGAAAATGTAAAATAAGTATATAGCTGGATAGCTACGTAAGGTAAAAAAAAATATGTTTATATTGAAACAAACTAGATCACATTTTCAAAAACTACAGTAAATTGCTTCCACTTCTTCGACGATACCATCTATTTTTTTGAATTGGGCTGGGAGTGGCAAGAGTCGTTCATTCGGCATCAATCCGCGAGCTAGGTTAACAGATTGCACCTAATAAAAGTGAGATGCTAAAGTTACATAAATTGCCAAGGAGCATAGAGCCGGTGGGGCTCCGAAGCGCATTTAGCGCGCCTGGTCCCCAGCATTGATTGGCCAGAGGGTGTTTTGTATAGACTGCTGGGCAATCTCGGAGGACATCGGGAAGAAGTACGCCGCCTCTATGCGGGTGTTATGCAATCGATGGTACTTTATGTTCGGTCAAACAGATTGACAGACAGGTGTCCGAAGCTGCAGGACTAAAATCAACAGCCTACAGCGGAAAAAGGGCTATTCGAATCGCTTTTGGCTGGCTGAACAGAGGGGAGCGCATTGCCTGCAGGCTCATTTATGTACTGACCGGGCACGGTTGCTTCGGTAAGTACCATAACACTGCCTTAACAGGATTGGGTGAAAGGCTACGGCAAATTGCCACCATTGTGATGGCGACCTAGATTCTGCAGAGAGCACGTTCGAAGAGTAACCCTTGCGGGATATGAGCGGCGGGTCTTGGTCGCTAGGATCGGGGGAGATCTATTGGAGGGCTATGCTGGTGGATGCAGAAAACTGGAAGGAAATGGCCTTTTTCTATCATACCCTGGTGTTTCAGAAGAAGGCCGCCGAGTGGGATCGTTGGCGGGCCGATCCCACTCGGAGAAGAAGTGGATAGTGGAGGCAACCGTTTTGATGCCTAACGCCCGGGTTTCGGGTGGTCAGAATGGGGACGCTCTTCGACCACCAATGACCTCGAAAAAGACATTGGTACAGTGGATCACGTGCTGCCGTGCACGGCGAGGCTCAGTGGAGGTTCCTTTAGACAGTAAAGGAATCTCCACTGAGCCTCGCCGTGCCCCAGGGCTATGCCTTACCAGGCGTTGGATAAAATGGTTCCGGGGTGGTCTTTACAGAGGTAACGAGGGCTCTGTGTACTGATGGTGATCACCGGGTTGGTTTTAGTAAGGTAAAAATCCCACACGCCCGGGATTTTTCAAAAACTCCAGGCGTCTTTTGAAGGTTCCCCCCGATAGTAAAAAAGAGGTGGAATTCCTAGCAAACGTTTGTGGGCCTTGTCTAATTATTCCCCTCGCTTGCCACCATACTTATAGAGCGCCATATTCATGATACGAGGCTGTTTTTTTAATGGCCGATTTTCTTTTAATATTTTTTTTTATTTAACACCATGATGAGCCTTTCTTTTATTGTAATGTTTGCATAAGATTATCGCTCATCACAACGTTCTCATTGTCAGACTCATTTTCAGAAGAACATATTTGTGGTTTCAATAATATATTACTCCTATTTAAAAATAACATATTATTTACATGAATTAAAGTTTCGAAATTTCGAATCTTATGGATATCAATTTCGAAATGAGTAAACTTACAAATATGGAAATTTCGAAATTATAAAATTTCGTAATTTTGAAATCCATCCACCAAGTGACTTCAGGAAAGATGGGATCGCAGTGATGGGGAGGCGCCTCTTTCAGCTGCCGCAAAGATGTGATGTGGCCTAACAGGTGTTGCACAGAGAGGATTCTTCTTCTTCGTGGTCTTAAGAGGTGACGTGAAGACCCTTCCAGGTGCTGATGGTGATCACTGAGGTGGTTTTAGTGAGGTAAAAAGCCCACACTCTCTGATATTTGCTCCAAAAGTTCAGGAGCTTTTTGAAGGAAAATGCACGAAAAAAAAAAGCTTGCCCGGGCTTTACCTAGAACCTAGAACTAAAACATACTTATCTGGTAAACAAGTGGGGGATTTAAGATACAGCCACCATGATATGCTGTTGCCTCGCTCTTTGGGGTTTAATCTCACCTGTCTTTTCCTCTTTTTCTTATTTTTTCAAACTCCTGGAGGTTACTACCTCACGCATGGATCAAGATTTGCGGCAAGTTAGCTTAAGCTTAAGTTAGATGGTTAAGTTACCATATTTACATAGCAAGGATCCTCTTTATTTCAGCAAGCACGTAAAGTCATTGGTATCGGGCTATCATTCGTGGAACTTTGAGAGTTATTCTAGTTAGGGGGTCGTGAGATGTCGGATGACTGGATGATCAAACCGACTACCGCGTTACCCAGTACGTAGGTACCTACTCGGCACTAATAGGCAGTGGCTCTATGTCAAATACTGATGTTCACTTGTAACCGGTTTGACTGGAAGATGTCCTCAACATAGTTGGAGTAAGCTAGCAGATGATGATTATAGTATCTATCTGTCTAGCATAGCCTTTTCAAAATATAAGATTCGACTGTAGCGATACGTCTTATAATCTGAGCGGTTTAGGCGCAGAAGGTCTAATTCTCAAAATGGCAACAGAGTCACAAAAGGAGTAGTTCTCATAATGGCATATTCTCAAAAAGCCTAATTCTCAAAATGGCAAATTCTCAAAAAGCCTAATTCTCTGAATGGCCAATTCTCTAAAAGCCTAATTCTCAAAATGGCAAATTCTCAGAAAGCCTAATTCTCTGAATGGTAAATTCTCATAATGGCTGATTAACAAAATGACACATTTTCTACAATTATATTCATAAATATAAAAGATTTCTTATTATGTATGTGTATTAGTTTAATCAGTGAGATAAAATTGTAAGATTTATAATGCATAATAATAAATACTAATAGTGTCGTTTCAGACAAAATCAAGCCAATTTTAAGTTATACCTGCCAATTTTGGTATATTTTGATAATTAAAGAATTTAAGACTTATCAAAAACATTTTGAAATCTTTAAATTAAAAGATCAAACGAAAATGATAACTATAACTTACATTTACTTTGGTTTTTTAACTGAAATAACATCGATAACATAGTCAACACTTATGCTCTGTGAACTGAATAATATTAAAATATACAAATTGTAAGCTTTTATAATAAAGAAAAATACATTATAACATCAAAATAATTTTAAATTATACATATTAATGTTGTTGGTATACCTGTGACTTAGGAGTCAGTGTTCCTCCATTATAAAAGTTAATATGTATGTCGCTCGTTATTAAAAAGTTTGTTGTGAAAAAAAAAAAAACATATGGCACATTTCTAATTTGTAGTACCTACAAAAATAACAAACGTGAGAATGTGTGTGATGGTGTGTCGTGTGGGTGCGGGTGTGTGTGTGTGTTTGTGGAATGTCAAGTGTGTGCATGAAGATGAGATGTTTGTGTTGGACTATTGATTAGGAGAGGATAAAAGTTTTTCTATTTCGTCGCAGTTTTTATCCGTCAAAAACGCTTTCACAGCGTGTTTACATTTGTGTAAATTAAGTTTATGTATTGCAAGGCTTTTATTGATCCAGTTATACAGTTTTTGACTAAGATAAGAGAACTGGTGTTCAGCAAAAGTGGTATTATGTCTTACAGGTGAAAATACAATATCAGCTCGATGTTTTTTGGTTATTTTCATAGGAACGCGATGTTTTTTCAGGATACAGCGATGCACATAGAGTTTCCTTACTGAAAGCACTTTGCAGTCCTTGTAAAGATCTTCTGTGAGATATCTGTAGGGCCTACAATACGTTACCTTGAGGACTGTCCTCTGTGCTCTCTTTAACTTGAGAAAGTAGATCTTACATGCTGGGCCGCGCCGACCCTTGGTAGCGCCTGTGTGCGAAACCTATGAAGCGCGTCTTTTTTTGCTTTCTTGTTTCGAAATTATTATTACTTTTAATTTTTACTGATATATGTTCTGCAACTGTGAAGCTGCATATATCAGTAAAAATTAAAAGTAATAATTATTTTAATTAAAAAAAAAAAAAAATGTATATTATTGAGTACTTCCACACACTATCTTTGCTTCTAACATACATATAAAGTTGAGACAAAGTGGAAAATACGTAGAATGGAAAATAGAACAATATGTAGGTATCAACAATTAAAATTTCAAAATTTTAAAAACCCCCGACACATTTTTATTTCATGCTATATAATGTATGTACTAGCATAGTAGATACGCTCTGATCAGCAATCTATTGAACACGTAATTATGACACAATATCTTTCGAAAACACCCCTTAAACAGTAAAACACCCATAACTTTTGAACGACTGAACCGATCTTATTCAAACGTAGCTAAGAACACTCTCGACAAAATCACCTTTCAAACAAAAAAAAACTAAAGCAAAATCGGTTCATCCGTTTAGGAGCTATGATGCTACAGACAGACACACAGATACACAAAAACACACTTCAAACTTAAAACACCCCTCTTTTTCCGTCGGGGGCTAAACAAGAATACCGTCAAAAATGTATTTATTGAATTAGATGCATGGAATATCATACATATAAAATTCTCGTGTCACAATGTTAGTTACCATACTCCTCCGAAACGGCTTGACCGATTTTATGAAATTTCATTTGCATATTCAGTAGGTCTGAGAATCGGCTACTATCTATTTTTTACACGCGGGCGAAGTATTTAATGTTGGAAGATGTTTCGTGAGCCAATTCATTACCGTGTCTAAGGCCACCTGAGCATGCTGTTCAGTTTCTCTCCAGTCCGTGGCATGTATAAGACGTGCTGTATCGTCAGTGTAGGTAAACACGGAGCAATTAGTGTAGGTTAGAGAACACAGGTCATTAATATAAATGAGAAAAAGCGTTGGACCCAGAATGCTTCCTTGTAGGATGCCGTAATCAGTCCTTGCCTTATCACTCACCACTTCACCGATCTTTACATGTTGGTATAACTCGTAAAAATGTCCAGCGCGACACCGCGTATTCCTATACGTCCCAATTTTGATAAGAGAATTGGAACGGGGACAGCGTCAAAAGCTTAGATATATCCAAAAACACTCAGAACAGTTGCTTTTTCAGAGAAAGCTACAACCGCATCTTCAGTAGAAATATCGGTTCTAAAACCGTATTGACTGTCTGAAAGAATATTGTTTGCACTCAGATAGCCAACCAAACGAATGTTTAAGATCTTTTCCAAAATCTTAGACATATTGACAAAACAGAAATTCCCGGGTCGGAATAGTTGTTATTAGGTTTTTATCATAGTTTTCTTCCGGAGACTAGATTTATGCCGGGTCAATATTCTCGCCACCGTATTTTTATTGCATGGGACTTAGTCATAATTGACGAAATATGGGTGTGCTATTAGTACACCTCTCCCTAACCCTTAAAAAATACAGTCATTATGTTACGTTCTTTCATACTGCTACGCTGTACCTTTATGATAAATTTAGTTGCGGGATCCCAGACTTTGGAATCGTTTCGCCGTGACTTGTCGAGCTTCATTATCTCGGTGTTTTCCTGGAGGCTGCCACTGTTGATTCTGGTATACAGTAATTGCAGTGGTTGTGAATAGTATGGCGAACTTGTCAAAAAAAAAAAGCCGGCCAAGTGCGAGTCGGGTTCGCGCACCAAGGTTCTATACAAACAGCTACATTCACCAAAATAACATTAGGTAAGACTACTGAAATTCATAAATTATACGAGTACCGAATATTGCTCTGCAACAACAACTTAACATCACGCCTGTACATATTGCCTGAAACTGTTATCCCCATACATCGACATAGGTAACAATCAGTGGTAAACTGACTGTAGGACTGCAAATAAGCGTATAATCGCATTCTTTTCTGTGATGTAGGTACAAATTTACGATATTCGGTTTTATTATTTTACTTGTGCTGTAATAATATTGCTTGTTGCCAAATTTCATGTTCCTAGGTTGAGGAAATATGGACAGAGAACGCCGACTGAATTTCCTTTGTAAAAACTCATAATTCGAGGTTTGGCTCTCGTCTATTTCCTCCTCAGATATGCCATATGGGATATAAAACATGATAATATCTTACATTTTCAGTTTATGGAATATCATTTAAATTGGTCCAATATTGGAGGAGGAAATAGTCGAGAGCTAAACCTCGAATGATTTTTACTAAGGCAATTCATTCGGTGCTTTCTGACCATATTTCCTCTTAAAGGTACCCTAAAGGATTTGATTCCCTTGCGAGTATCAAAACAACAACGGCAACGGTAATGGAAAAATTCGCGAGGATAGACTTAAATATAGGTCTAAGGCCTTTGGGGTTCGCAGTTCCGGCGGCTTAATTAACTCTGGCACCAGAGGAGGCCACATCCTCACACGAAAAAAGAAAAGAAAGACCAAAACTATGAAAATGATTTAGAATTTTGATTTTTCACAGCTCCAAGGTAATACTGACCTAAGTATTTGATATTAATTTCAACTTGATACATCCTCGCGTTACTGCGGCAAAGATCTTTACAGACAGACAACGAAGTGATCCAAATCTAGCTGTGCCCGCGCCGCGGCGTGGTCCACCGACTGTTGATTTTAATATTGTACAAATCAGTTGATAAAAAAATGAAAAGTCAAATCCAAATAAACGCTCAAACTTAAAAAACTGGCCAAGTGCGGAAAACAAAATTAAATCGTGTACATAGTATTTAAAGTCTTTATTACCAACCCACGTACAACAGCTTGATCGCGGGTGTGCGTGTCCCGCAACACACGTTCTGAGCGACAGGGAGCGATGAAAGCATGCTGCGATGCGCGGTCGCCTCCGTTCGGTTGCCGTCTTATCCGATCTAATCCTTTAGGCTGCCGTCGCGTGCGCTCTTAGCTATGGCTGGGCGATCCGATGCTATGCGTGCTGTTTGATGGAAATTGCACTTAGCGTTCGTCTGCAGCAGCGCAACTTTCAGCAGCCCAACTATCAGCAGTCGTGTTTGCAACCTGTATACCCCTTTTAAATTGAATGGTTTGAGATTTCCTTTCTAATTAAAATTTCTCAATTGTAACCCTAAGATAAGATTTTAGGTGATGGGTGCCCCGTTGGCAATAGGCTTGCCGGGTTCATACTACCATATAACCATAATATGCATTTGCCTTCTCCTCTTTGGGGCTTAATCTCATTTGTCTTCCTCTTTTTTATTTTCTTAAACCACAGAAGTAACTACCGCACGCCCGGATAAAGATTTGCATCAGGTACATCCATGGTTGGATAACCATATTTACATTGGATGACCCTCCTTATTTCGGAACGTAAGTTAAGCCGTTGGTACCGGGCTTACATTCGTCGTTCTTTGAGAGTTGTTCTCGATAAGGGGTCGTGAGAACTCGTAAGACTGATGATGAAACCGATTACCGAGTTACCAAGATAAAACAGAGCTGAGTGTATATATTAATTACAACATGATACCTCCTCGCGTTACTGTGAAAAAGATCTTGACGGACAGACAACGAAGTGATCCTAAAGGGGTTTCTTATTTCTTTTTCATGAACGAAACCCTAAATATGGTTATGGAAGCCCTGGGTAGGCGGCTTAGCGGTAAGCAGATTAGTTCAGTTTGCGCTGTTGTCGATGGTAGGTAAGCTTGAATTCGTCTCACGATTTCTTTACTTTCTATGGTATTTAATCAATGACCGTCGTTCCTAAATATCACAAAAAAAATACTTCTACTGCTGCTTCGTAAATTTTAGAGCTGTCAGAGATACTGGATACTCTCAGAAAAGAGTCCTAGCAGGGCAAGAATACAGTACTTATCAGACTTAATAATATATTCGGTACTTACTGCATCACTAGGAACATTTAAAATCATATTTTCATAAACATAACCGTAAAAAGTACGCAGAAATTATTATTATTATTTGTAAATGATAGATAGGTATAAAAAAACATAAAGATGAGTCTTGACAAAGAAATACGAAAGCTGGGGATCGAACTTACAACGTACGGTTTGGAAGGCTTATTTATTAGCAATTTGCTTGAATAAAACTCTCTACTGGAGTTAGAGGGAGGTGGTTTAGTCTAGGGCATGAATATCGTAATATCGGAATCTCGGAATCAGAAAAAAAACCTCAGTTTTGAAGCGCCGAACGCGATGGCGTGTTTAAACCTGTTGACTACGGTGATTGGCAGTGATCGGAAAATTGGGTGCTTATTTACATACATTGAATCTCGGAATTACAGTCCTGAGATTGCTAAAAATGTTACCTATCTATGATAGCAGTGCGTGCTAAGCCGTAGCGCATGCACGGTTAATGCGGTGATGTGCTGAGTTTTGGCACTATTCATACGTTTTGCAAGTTTTGCTGTACTGAATTTCATGAGTTATTTAAATTATTGTTTAAAAATGTCTGATATCAGTGAATGTGAAGAAAATTTGTCTCCGCCCGATATTTTAGATGCGGCGAAGGAAATTACTCTTAATTTATTACCAGCAAAGTCGAGAAAAGTATGTGACAAATGCTATCACGATTTTATGGCATGGAAAATGCAAAAAGAGGTATTTAGTAGGTTCAATCCCAATTTATGAGTGTAGATAAAGTAGTGTATGAAACTGCACATAACTAGGTATTAAAACATTCGTGTGAAAACTAAAACACACACTCATGTTTTAATACCCCTCATTATGCAACAGTTTCATAAACTAACTATTTTCATACTTTTGAGAAGGCTGTTTCGGCACAAATATATACCAATCCTTGTTAAACTTTATCTCAAATTTCTATTGAGTTACTTGCTTAGAAACCTCAATAAATTAAAGCTTAATATTTTTTAGTCTTCTGCTTGTATTATATACAACAAATTAGTCTATCCGATCACTAATCTGTTGGATTCGTCTACTACTTGACTACATTATTAATTATTTTAGTGATATTCCATTGATTTTGAATATAATAAAGATGGGATAGTTATATTTTACCATATCTAAATGTTATTAACTTTATTGCAGTAGTTTTACGAAATAAGTTTATCTCGGCAATCCAGGATTCATTTAACATAAATAATAATGCTCAAGTTGTCTGACAAAAATCAATACGATAATCCTTGCCCACTTCGATACCTATTCTAATCAATGTATAATAATAATTCTCCTGGTTCGAAAGCATTAAATGAAGAAGACTATGCTCGGCATGTATTCTATTCTATTAAAAAAACAATAAACTTAATAGGAATACGCAGAAATAATATTTCAATATTTTGTTAGACATCTCCTTTATCCCATGGATTTGGCTAGTGATACTTATACTGAATTTATAATTCATTATTACTCACTAATCGGGACTACGTTGAGATTGATTGACAAACATTTATTTTATGTTTTTTTTAGCATTGTCCTTTTTTCAGAAAGGCATGACGTTAGTATTAACTTTAAAACTATCGCGTTTCATGTCGTTAGTAGTTATTCTTTCTTGGGAACATATGTGAAGTTTAGTTAAATAAGCGCCCGATTATCAAGTCATTACTGATTAGAGACAGACACAATAGAAAATCTTATTATGTCTCAGCACAAACACGTTTATCGTGTTCATTTATTGTACTTAATCCTATCTCATACCGAATTTGTACAATAAACAAAAAAATGCGCTGTGTCTAACGAATGAGCACCATTCCGATATTGAGATCCAATATCGGAAATCAATATAGGAATTGAAACACTTCCGATATTACATGCCCTAGTTTAGTCACTTTTCAGTACTTTGAAGGACAAATTCTTCCAATAGGTATAGATTGCGTAGCTAAAAAAATACGTGGTTTTATTTTAGACTACTCGCTAACATATATCAAAATAAATCAAATCGGAGCCGGACAGTTGGGCACCTTTCCTTGTAAGCCGTGCGGCCGTGAAATATCAACTGAATGAAATTCTTGATATTTGTAGCTTCGTATTGAACCCGAAAATTCGGTAAGTAGTTACTACTAGTAGTAAGTAACTAGTTAGTGGTAAGGGGCACTAGGAAAAGAACGACTTGTCTAGAAACATTGCTTTAGATAGTGTTACATCGATTAAATCATTAAACAAAGTTCTACCAAGGAACCAATACCCAATACCTATAGTAAAATTGGCTATAGTGGCCCTCCACCCCTCAAGAATGAACTATATAACTCTTTGCTTATGTTACCTTTGTACCTCCCCCTAAAGGATCCTCGATCCTAGATCCACCCCTGGAACCGGAGACGACGGTGGAGACCAAAAGTTTTCCAACGGCAAAGTTACATTAGTCCCTCAATTCAGTTTATTTTTTAATTAGAGCAATGTTCGGTTGTTTTATAGTTTAAGAGCTTCAGTAATGTTACCTTATCGTAGCTCTTTGCACGGAACCCTCGGCCGGCAAGTCTGACTCGCACTTGGCCGCAATTTTTCGGCAAGTTTTTTAATGAATTAAGAATTCTGTACCGAGTAAACTATAATTTTGCTTCAAGGCGCAATTTAATTTGTTACGCAGTAAATAATGTGTAAGATTCACAGTACTCATAGAATCTGCGCAGCCTCGCTACACTGAAGTTAATGCAACCGCTACATGTGAAAGGTCATATCGGCTCACATTTAAAACCTACAAATGCATAGTAGGAATACTATATTACGTAAAATTCACGATACAGCTCATTACTATTCAATTCTTTATAATATGCAAAACTATTATTATGTTGCCATTCTAAGAAAGAACATATTAAAAACTTTATAAATTTTATTAATTTATATTTCTATCGCTTTATACATACTTTTCAAGGATCTTTTCGGCTATTGCAGATAATTGAGTAAATAATTAATACCCATTTATTTTATGGCCATCTGATATCTTAAATTTATTTGCTTCGTTTATTTGTTCACTTGCTTGTACTAACTATTAAACGAGCAATATTTATATAAATATTATATATATACACACAAATATATATAAAGGAATAAATTTGTAATCATAATCACGCTCTCGAAAACGGCTCTAATGCAGGCTGTACACTCTAACTGGAGAGCCCGCGGGGATGATATTCTTTGCTCTCAGTATTGAGTTCAATCATGAAGTATTTTGTTTAAAAACTCAACCGCATACAGCGTTTCTTAGGATTCCCGCGCGAGAGTGTACAGCACAACGAATTCGATATAACTTACAGAGGTTATCGGGGCGAAAAATAGATCTAGCTAGGTCTCATATCTGAAAAAATTCGTTTTCTCGAAAAAATGGTTCTCTCTATTTTCACCTGAGCAGAGGTCAGTCGCTCAGGTACTAATAAATAATAACAGTAGGCAATCTACAAATGTATACTTAAATATATATTCTCAAAAACTGGTCACAGATATATATACTTATATAGTTTTTATAGCAGCAATGGCCTTGAAATACCTGTGATTATAATACAAATGTAACAAGTCTAGACTATATAGTGCGTTCGAAAACATATAATCTACTACACGTAGATATACATACCGCATGTACACAAGGGCATTGGCATATTGCTATTCGGCCGACGCGACGCGACGCTTAAGAAACGCGGAAGGGTCTTTATCAAAATATCTGTCCGATCAATCCTTTTGAATGTACATACTTCATAATTAAAAGTAGGTAATTCGGTGTTCACGGGCGTGGGGTGACCGTAGGTATCGAGTTTATCGGAAGCAGGGCCGCGGTCACTGCTTCCAATATTTTCCGGCTAAAGAACGTTATAAGCAATGAATGGCGACTGATGTCATATAAATTGAAATATTGAAAGTAGGTTACCCGCTTAATAATCTAAATAAATTAATTTATTACTCGCATTTCTGACGAGACCAAACTGTTACGAGTACTAAGAAGCTCGGAATGAAGCCAAGAGTAAAACTGAGCAGATAAAATCAAATAGCTATTTCAAGTCCCTACGCAGTTCAATAAAACACTTAAAACCGGTCCATATAGAAGAGCTAGCGAAAGTGCAAAAACGCTTGAATACAATATAATAATATCGAATGGTAGTACCGAAAAATAAAGAAAGCGTGAAGAGAGATAATTTTAATTTTATAGCATCAGCATCCAATCAGATATCGTCTATCTGTTACCTAATAAAATTCCTGAGAATCATCTCACCTATGACCTCAATGAAAGTGGTCAGCGCAGTGACGTTCGCACTTATTTATTACCTATCACGGCGGCCCATCATTCTAGCACAACAGCGCACTGCGCAATGTATTCCAATAAGTCCATCTATTATCTAACTTATGTAATCGACGATAATTTTAGCATCCTTCTGCTTTCCCAAAAGCTTCATAATTGACTTATCAAATGCATGATTTAATACTGTTTTTTTATTTAATAAGCAATGCAGGTGACCTATCTAAAATGTAAAAGTTCACGATGCGCCGACCAGGAAGTTTGGTAAAAAGGTCAAGAGCGACATTTTAATATTCATATATGATATGGCCCGTTTCTGAAGCACCGTTAGAATAGTTTCCAAAAAAGAGTTTTGTAAACATGTCACGATATGGTGCAGCGTCGCAGCAACGTCACAACAGGATTTACTTAGCTTATGAGCCGACAATTGAGTTTAAGTTGCTATTTAGACAATGTTCGGCATGTGGTTGCGCGCGCGCTTCACGAATATAAATCAGATAGTGGTGCCGGCGGCGGCGCGGCGCGGGCGCGGCGCGGGCGGGCGCAGCAGCGACAACCGCTGGGAGTGTACCGGAGGTGTTCGAGTTTGAACGGCAGATCAAGCGTGGCCTCCGTCGATTGTAGACCTGCACAAAGCCGTGCCGCGGAGAAAGGACCGACTCTAGTGCTTCTTGCGACATCACCAGCTGCACCACACAAACATGAAGATTCTACCCCTGTGAGTAACCTTTAAATGTTTTTTTTTAATTAATATTGTCGTGCTGCCCCTTAACAACTTATTATATTCATATAGTTTCACCTCACTTTTGTCAAGGAGTGCTTATCTATCATTAAGCTCCGGTTGCAGCTGTGCGATTGCTTTTGCGATGTCTCTTTATCTGTATATCCTTACACTTAGTAACTTACCTAATGCCGTACTTAAGTGATTTTTATTGGCAACGTTTTCCAATAAATCAACATTAACATTTAGTTGGGGTTCAGCACGGCGATGTTATTTGAAAGGTAGGCTAAGTGAACGATTGTGTTAGTTGCCCATTTAACCAAGTGCCGAGTATTGCTTTATAACCTATGACGAAACATAAAAACGTAATCATAAATACAATATAAGCTTAGGAATGTTTACGGCGTGTGTTGCCTTTCTAATATCATTCTCAATGGTCAAACGTAATAGCAACGCACCCTTGTACTTACTGTACTGACAGCTTGCGGACATTATAATGAATGCCGCCTACGGTCACCGTATAACGCGGTACTTCGTTAGTTTAATAACTATAGTCTCAGAGTCCTATCTGCATATTAGAAGGTGTTCATAACCAATATTTCATAATTGTTGACTTATAAACCTCATTATAGAGACCGCGGACTGACCCGGCGTAACAAAGTAATTAATTTTCAAATTAATTGAGCGAAACCAAGAACCGGTTGTATGAATGAGTCGGTCCCATGTTGAAAGTTGGTCCCGCGACCTACGATTAGGCAATGTAACGTTATGTAGGATGTGGCAGACGATGCCGAGCCTAGGCTCCAGGCGGCAGGCGGTAGGTGGAGAGGCGGCGGCATTTACCGCTCGGCGGCGATCTTTGTTATGTAAAACGACTCCGCATCTTATATGCACGTACGTGTGTACCTACTTGTGTCTAAGCGCATCTGCCTCTTGTTTCAGTACAAAATGTAAAACACTGTCCAAATTATCGTAGTGTTATTTCGTTGAGGAGTCGTTCAGTTCAGAGGTAGTAACTCTGCTGTCCAAAATTAGCTCTTCTTTCGTAGCTCTTCAAAGATAGACCCAAACGATACAGGTGGCACAAGTATTCCACCTGTGCGTCTGTGTCCCATTTTTTTTGTCTACCTAGACATATCTATGTCTAATGGATAAAAAAAATGGTTCTTAATACTATAATTTGGTGTCAGCCCAGCATTACGTCTCCTTTCGTACCTACAACTCTACTAGCAGTCATATCGAAGAAACCTCTTTTCGTGCCAACCATTAGAATATTCTTTTAAGTGCATCGTAGATTAACCAAGACCAATATAAACAGTCATAAAAAATATCAAGAGGTGTCCAGCAACCTTTAACTGACCCATAAGCTTGATAAAAAAGAAAACTTAAAGAAGTCAACCATAGTTGTTTCATTTCAACAAGCTCACAAAATAGATTCACAGAAACCACGAACGCATTTACTAAATATGCATGTAGAAGTCCTTGATCGTATTTTGTCGGCCTTTGGAATGTTTAGAGTTCAAAATATATATTCACATATGTATTCAGAAAATATCATGCTCTGCATTAAATTGTCGTAAAAAGGTTTACAAATCAGTCTATCTGCACGTGTGTTGCTTTATAAACTAAATATTCAGCAATACTTGCTCAACTTAGAATATATTGATCTTACTTTACATATTCCATATTATATTCTACAAATAAATTCAAAAGTTCTGTTGTGAACACGGATCCTTTTTTGTAACATCGAGTTTATTAACATGAAGATTTACATAGACTGTCGTAACATCAGTATAATATTTCGAAAATCGCGATTACGAATTTCAACAAGTGCCTTACTTTTTAGAATTCATTGTATCACAAACTTTCACATGTCTGCATTTGAAATGAACATATTGCAACACGAAGCTAGTGTTAAAAAAGACTCCAAAACGCAAAACGGAAAATATTAAATCTGGATAATTGAAACAAGGTTTAAGAATTGGTGTTTCTACATTTTGCAATGTCGGTAGGTAACTATTGATAATGAATGCAACCACTTCCACTTGCTGGCCTCAATTAATATAGATTATAATGTATTAAAATTCTGCGTCAGTTTTAACGCAGTTTTCTACCCTGTTGTCCACGTTGATTTAGCAATCTATGATTGCTTAGACAATGTAACGCTTGGGCCGATGCCTCGAATCTAGATGGTACGCAACGTTCATCGTAAGCTTCGGTGCACATCCCACATCGAGTAAATTCACGTTTTTGGCTAGAAGTGCGCGCACAGATGCAGGCATGCGCTTAGCGACTGTAAAACAAAGGCGTGACTGGATATAGATGCGCTCAACAACACCAGCACTTACTCAACGCCGACATTACCTACTCGCACATACGACATTTGGTAATAAAACAAAGTTGCCCAACCAGACGATTGACATTTGCCTATTAAACTGAGGAACTCGTAAGCATTCAGCGCTTCACAGATCACAGTACCTATCTCTCCTGGCCGCATCTATTCTTGCATAATTAAAAATCATGGAGATTCATTGAAACTGATGACAGCGAAAGTTCTTGCAGTCATCCGCATAATACAAGCACATTGCTCAACAGTTATGAAGCTACATTTAATTGTGAGAAGATTCGTGCGCTGAAGCTCTCATTGTTTCTCCATCTATCGGACTCAAGTTAGATCTGCATCAAAGTGATTTAATTTTTATCCAATTACCATTTTTGAACGTTATTGTTATTCTGATTGCAAAATTCGTGGGAACGGTGGTGCAATTGGATTTTTGGGTCTCAAGAAGGTTACCATAGAAATGGAATTCCTGTCAAGAGTGCGTAACTCCGTCATGGCTGGAAGAGCGGCACGGGCGCGCCTAGGGGGCAGAGCGCTAGCTGCCGCATTGCGCTGCGAGGTCAGCCTACTTTTTACCACTTCTGGTTTCTGGCCGACTGACCTTGACGTGATTTGAGGTTAAATTTACACATTCGGTGCGCCCACACACGTGCGACATAGTGAATTACATTGCCTAGTATAGAAAGCTGCACTTTTTCCTACGTGATTTGAACTGCAATTACTTTCATGTTTTCTACTCACAACACAAATGACAAATAAAAGGTGCGGAGTTGCGGACTTCCTTTCACAAAATGCAACAGCACGTTTGGAGGTGCGATGAAATGTTTGTAAAATAACAAGTGTGGTGATTACTGATCGTACTCCTAGCACTCGTGATGTTGCATATCATTAGCCGGACAATGCGTGCGGGTGGTGGGTGGCGAGTCGCTGTCCGTTCGTGAATTACATAAAACAGAGAAAGCAAAGGGAAGCTGTTGTCGGAAGCGGACACGGAATTGAAGCGACCCTGCGCGAGGACCCGTTATACAACAATCTATGCGTAGAGTGACGTGTTGACCTCTGCGCGATGCGGCACTGCGGCCCGCTGGGGGCTCGGGCTCCGCTGAGCGCGAGCGATACGGAGGTGCTCCACGCCGCACCGCGTAACACGACATTCACCCAGCCTCGGCATGCCATACCTCGTGTTTGACATTTAACGCCTTGAACTATCTATGTATTAGCACACGTTAAGTACTCACAAAACTCATTCTTCAACCTGTTAATCTTGCTTGACGTTGATATTTTAATGCGTTGTATATAACATAATTATGTAGGTATGTCCTCTCTGTATTATGGTGCACAAATTGTCCCCAAACCGCGAAATAGAGGACATCATCATACGTCTTTCTACGATAGATTACCGTGACAGGAGTGATAACAGTAATTCTATTAGAATAGAGAATATATGGATAGTTGCCCCCTTGAACTTAAAAATAACTGACCTTTTTGCATGACCGATTCTAGCATGTTGAAATGTTATTTACTATTACGTGATTGGTATATACGTAACTTAATATAAAGACAGGTATATTCTATTAGCGGTTATGTAAAAAATATGTTTGCGACAATTATAGCAACAGTTAGTTACATCGTCAGAGTATATTTTCTGATATAAAGATAAATATTTATATAATGTTGCGCGTCTCATGATCGTAGTGGTCTTAATTGATTGCACAAGGACAACACAAATTCTCAGTGCGTGACTGACACTCATGCATGACACCTGACATTATGAATTCGAGGAATCATTCGTCTTTCTTATTAGTATTGTAAATTAGTAGTTATTATAAATTACGCATATCAAACAAGTACATGAATAGGTGGCAGGTATGCCAGCGTCTATAACAAATATCCCTGACATTTTACATCTAAATAATTACCAGAAAAGTCCCGACGAGTCGCCGACATGAATAGCTTTATTATTAACTGCTTTATAATTCACAATCGATTAAGCAATATGACTTTTTTTAAATGGCCAAAATTTACTTATTTATAGCATATTAAAATATGCACGATGCATATTAAGTGAACATGAATACATATGCAAGCATATAATACATATGCATTGCAGAACCGATGGTTCATTATAATTAGAACAGCGTCAAGCTCAAGACTGTTTATTTATTTCTCGCTAATATTTGTAGTGATTGTATCGTAAATGTCTGACGGAATATTGAGCAGTTTAATAAGTATCTGTCAATACACACCTACTGGTACACTGGTTCACTGGTACGCAAGTTCTGCAGCGATAGGTCTGGTTTGAATTTTAGTAAATGATCACTTTGTGAACTAGATAACAACAAAGTCAGGGTTGTATTAATTTAGTCTGACAAGGCTGTTACTTGGAAGGGATATGAGCAGCGTTGGAAAAATAAAATAAGATAGAACCAAGTACTACGAATGCCTACAATACTACTACATTGGAACCTAAATGATAAAATGGAATGGATGTATCGTAAGTATAAAGCTTATAGTGAAGTACATTATCTTGTTGACAGTCGTGCTGGCTCAGACAAGTTAGTCTTCCTGTTAAGATTGCCACATAATCCTCATTAATGTGTGGCCAGGCACAACTCACAGACAGGTAGTCATCAAACGTCCCGATATTGTTGTGTCGATACGATTGCACTCGCGAACGCTTCGATGCATAAAGTCTCAGTTATTTCAACACGGAATGATACTCAAGAGTAATATTGATTTACACAAGCCATGCAAGCATCGTCATAACTACATTTTTTGCGGTGCATAACTGGTCGCAACACGACTGGTGGCCCGGTTATTATAATTACTATCGAAATATAACATTTAGTGGACTGCAGTAAAGTTCTAAGTCTACCGGTGATATTATTATGATTTGGTTGTCTTTATTACCGATAATTGGTGATTGATTAATACTACTGCTGTTATCTGACTACAGGAAACGGTACATGTCATGTCCTGTCAGGTATAAAAGAATGTGTCTAACGATATAATGTAAGTAATATAACTTTGTAACAAACAGGTTTGTTACACAAATATGTAACTGTTACAGTCCACCATAACACCAGTGTTACCATAACATCCCCTTGCATAAAAAATGCGGTCTATCAGCATGAATGTTGAAATATGAATAGCCCGTTTTAACCTAACCTATTAAATGTATGGGTGGTCAGCATTAGTTATGCAGTGACATAGAATTCTCACCGGTTGTTGGTCGGCGGTCTGCGACTGTAGCACTAATAACTTGGTCTAGTACGGCGGAGTTATTGTAGAACACAAATTTTCTGTACCTAGCAACGTAGAATTTCGAATTGCCTTTGTCAAGAGAGCCCTGTAGCCTAGTGCGGTATCACATCAGCCCTTATGGATTATGGACCCTTATTTATAAAAAACTTGGCTATTCAGCAACTGATCAGCAGATTCTTTATTCAAATTCTCTTTACCCTGCGGGGAAGGGGGGGGTGGTTTACCCTGAATAATTAACGAACATTTGACTATGTTTAAAAAGGTACAATTGCTGATGAGAGTCGTGTTTATGTTTCAGTTTTATCCTGGTGGCGTGCGTCGTGTGCAGTGCGTTTGCGCAGGACGATGAGCGGGCGCCGGCGCCGGCGCGGGGTCTCCTCAAGCGCAACGGTCTTGCCAAAGGGAAACCCACCACAACTACCACCACTCCTGCGTCGCAGGTAATGTCACTAACTACGCTACAGAAGTTTATTAAATTTTGAATTTCATAGTTGAAGAACGTGTCAAACTCAAATGCAGCGTTTATACCAAAAAAATACCGATTGCCAGGCTAAATTAGAGTTTCACAAATACTCAAATACAAATCCTTAATTCAGATATGCAGGTATATTATCAAATCTCGCTTTAAGAAGATAAATTCGCAGTAGCGCTTTTGTCTCTACTAATTCTTGGTCAATATACTTTCTATACTCGTTAAACATGTATATGATTCTAGATACAGTCTATCTGTGACCTACTAAAGGCGGAACCACATTTTCCTTGATTAGCAACAATATAAATATGAGCTACACATAACGCACGGCACAATCTGGTGCTGTTCGATTGCATTATTTTCTCCCGGACAAATCAGGGAACACAAGATTTTCACTTACAAGATTGTCTATTTTGGGTAAAATGTTATTTGATTACCTCGGCTTGGTCAGTGCGCGGGCTGCGGACGCTGCGGTTACACAACCGACTTGCATGCACACGGACTAACCTATAGGCACCCAGATAAACATGTAAAACAACAATATTGCACACATCTCCAACTCTATTGATAGAATTATTCCGCGACGATTTAAACTCTCACCCTCAGTTTCCCACCTAAAAATTATTGCAGAATTAATGTGACAAATTGTCAAGCACGCGTTAGCGGGAAACTGAGGGTTAGAAAGTCATCTTATTGTCATTTCGCAACGAATCTCAGTCATGCAGATTGTTTGGCCAAGAGTGAGCGATAATTGTGTAAATATATGTAGTCAGTGTTACATGTCAAATGATGTGTTTCGCGACATCACGCGATGATGCGATGATGCCTCTCGCCGCCATAAGGTGGAAGTTCATACATTTCACGCTCAATTATATCTAACAATACCAAATTATGTCTTGGAAAGCGTTTATTTTTTTGTTATGTCGACACATGAGAGGAAGTGTCGAGTCTAATAATAGTCCATGTAATATGCGTTAATTGACCGACTTGTCTGGCTTTTGGGTGCGCAACCGCCGAATATTTGATTTCTAACAACGGAACACATATTTTTCTTTCTGATAGATATGATTAAAACAGTTGGAGCCACTCTAATAACTCTACGAACTACATAAATTTCCATTTCATCAAACAAAGGAATAAATGCCAACAGAAGGTGCTCTGCAATCTGACATTTGTTGCCCTCCAAGTCCTGTTTTCGTGCACGCTTGCCTTGACCTGTCTTTGAACCATCAAAACGAGGAAAAGAAAAATGAGTTGTAAACCTACCTAAACTTAAGTTTTTATATCTGTCTGATATAACTCTGCTTTATATATCAGACATCAAAACTTAAGTTTTGATGTCTGATCCGAGTGATTAAATAAGTTATGTCAAGAATTTGCAATCCGTATTGCACAATCGAAAAACTTTAGTGAATTGTCATGTGATAAAGCAGCCTTTTGTAACTACCTCATAATTATTCGTGAAATACCAGCAACCGACTGCTGCACCTAACAGTTACGAAGTACACCGCACACCACCGAAGGTCTTATCTAAAAATAGTTATTGTTGGGCGGTGACGTCACACGATGCACCAGCGTTTCGCAAAGGATGCCGTTGTCCGCAGCAGGTCCATGTAGTTCAAGGCGAGTGTGCGAGCGTCCGATGATCGGGTCACCTTCTCGAATGACCTTTGTGAGACCTCCCTTTCCTTTGAGGAATTTCTACCTGCAAGTTTCGGCCACCACACGTCGTCAAAACAGGTTTCCCAAGGAAATTTATCACGTCCAATGCGAACCGCGATCTTTGCTCGAATGCGGAAAATGGATGCATTAATTAATTATTTTTACTTAATAAACTTGAATGTTTTATTGAGTCTGGTTATGTACTTGTCTAATTGTAAATATTATGTTAAATAACAGGACTTGTTAAGCAAAGGTCAAGGATAGGAGCGCGTGATGTAGTTCTCTAAATTAATAACCACCTGAGTTGATGATTCGACGTACAGTTTTAGTATTTACAGTTCTCAGATTCTGATAATCTGTTAAAGTGTCCTATAGCTTCTGTCCCAAATCTTAATCAATATCTGTCCCTAATAAATATTACGATCAACTTAAAGATGAAACGCGTATTTTTTTGCCCATTCTAATATTTAAGTTTAAGGAACCATTATTTATCACTGTAATAAACATTTCACTGACATGATAAATAAATTGCCCCGACGTCGATATTTTGCTTGGTGGCCAATAAACTTCTCGTTGACAAATAGAGATAACATTATAGATAATAGCTTCACCCTACATAACGTGCAAGTTTAAGGACTGATTTTTGTTGAACATATCTGAAGAATACATAAATATGACGGTTCGACAAATTTCTATACGACTTTCGGCTTCGCTGAAAGTCGAAAATTATCCCGAGGGTACGTATTTCTTTCATAAAAAGTGCTTTATCTATCTCTGTGCCAAATTTCATCCAGATCCGTCCAGCCGTTTGAGCGTGAATAAGTAAAAAACACACTCACAAACTTTCGCCTTACAATATTAGTGTGAAGTGTGATGATAAAAACTTACGAACCACTCCTTGATTTCGCGAATACATGTTATCTAATAATACCAGATTGTTACTGTCCCACTGCACACTGCAGGGAAAACGGCTCTTCTCATACAAAGAAGGCGCGAGCTCACCACGCTTGCGTGGGGCGGGTTGGCGATTTCAAACTTATAGTTACTATACAGCCCAATTGCGTAAGTGAAATCGGCACAGCAAAGGATTTTACCCCATGAAAGAGAGACAGAGATGGAAATGCAGAACGCGTTTTGCATCTCGCATGTGATTGGTCAATTGTTTATACTCTTTCAAGGGGTCAAACCCCGAAACACCCCGAACAGGTTTCCTCACTATTTTTTCCTTGTAACGATTGAAAAATCTGCTTAGTGTGAGCGAATCAATATCTTTAAAAGGTTTGAAGATAAAACATTTTGATTGTACCTAATGGTTGGTAAAGATTTTAGTTCGGTGTTTCTGTCCCTATAATAAATTTATAATAATGTTTCAACCTTTACACAATGGCCCCAGGCCGACGTTTATTGGACCTGTTTTGTTGGGTCAATGGCAGGTCATTCGGTTGGCAAATCAGCTTCTTTGTTTCGAAGATATAACTTTAGTGGCATAATTATAAATGGATGAAAATAATCGGTCAAAAAAAATAATTTTATTGAATTCTTAACTCTTTTAAACAATATGGACATGCCGTTTAAAAAGAAGTTCGATTTCCAATATTACTATGAATGTGCCTGCTCGTAGCATGTAGATATTATACTCAGAGGTCGATGTGTAGCCTCTCTTTACAGAATGACAGGTTTTGGTTGATGCTCATCGTCATCCGCTTCGAACCTAACCTGTCCAGTGTCCAGCGTCCTAAATGCCTGAGCTCCCATCGCTCGCTCTTGGAATTGAGCTCAGGAACTGTCAGGATCGAGTAGAAAGCTAGCAGCATTCTATACACTTCCTGCATAACTAAGTCTAACAAAGTAATACATACGTTCAGGAAGAACCTAATTTAGGTTTGACTGTACGAGCAAATCGTGGTTTCCGGGTGTGGTCAAACCCCGAATTGATCGTATTGTGTTTCGACCTTTTCCGATTTTACAAATTGATCTCTCCTAGGATTAGAAATATATCCGTTAGTCAAAGGCAGAAACACACAATAGGTTTGTGCTATTTTCGTGCTTTATAAGACTTTCTGCGAGTCCTGAGATTTGACAACGCCGAAGCTTCGAATTTTGAGCACAAGTACAACACATATAGTTACCCACCAAAAGTTTGTTGATGAATATTATTATCATTGATTAATTTAGATTGTGACCTTAATATCAGATACGTTTAGCAAAAAATTGGTGGTGAGAATACTTTTAACCCCACCTAAGACATATTGGGCGTACATAGGAGCATGAGATTTAGCATCGCAATTTATATAAAACTAATTAATACATTTTAATACAAATTTCTACCACTGTGTGAGTACTTTATTTAATACAACGAAGCACTACAGCATAGATATTCTTTTTCCAGGACGAACCAGAATACGAAGATGATGGTGATTACCCAGCTGAGGGCGAGCAGCAGGAGGCTTCCACCGAGGCTCCTTCCTCCACGACAGAAGGAAAGAAGCTGGTGGGCAGTGGAGTCAGGCCCTTCAGGAGCAACACGGATCTGCTTGAGATCCTGAAGAGGAAGAGGGCTCAGGCTGCTGAAGGTCAGTTTGCACTGAGTATGATACTGAAGCGCTTGAGTTAGTGTCTGTTAAAATCTAAAATGTATTCTGAATCCAACATTCCAAACATTGAAAACCGTCAAGGTTTTTTAAATAATACTCATTATCAAATGAAATACTTTTCAATAGAAATCAAAAAAATAATTTGTATAGTTAAAAATAGTGAACATGGTACATTACGAAAAGTGGAGAGTAAGTATTTCTGCCCCTATAAACTTTCTCAACCATGCAATAATCAGTACGCCGTGTACTTCAATAGGTTTGGTTAGACTATCTTAAGAAAGAAGAAGTCAGAAAAGATAGGTTTAAGATTAACAAGACTTTGTATTTACAGCCAAATTGAACGCCCCTTCGACTACCACATCGTCGTCAGCACAGGATTCTCTTGACCCCACCAAAATTTCCTACAGTTAGTAGTGTTACTTAATACTGATTATCGCAACATTTGAAATCACACATTTCATCATGCACACTTTTGTCATTGGCATTTTCATTTGGGTGACAGGTTTTCATAAATATTAATACGTAATCATCGTGAATGTTAAAAGTATGAACAGACTTACTAAGAATATTATTTCTGCTACAGATAAGAGCAAAAAGCGTTTCAACATTGCTCCAGTGACCAGGGATGTCACCAACGAAGACGCGCCACCGGCACCTAAACCCAGCAGAGGACGATTTGGCAAACGTAAGTTAAAATATATACGTATACTAATACAAGTGGTTTAGCACAGTCTTTCCGTATTTAATACATTCATATTTCCAAAGTATTAAATATTATATTACGGTCACTCAAAAGGTTTTCGTAAATGGCCATCATTTACTCAACTCGGGAAATAAATTACTTTACTTTTACTTGTACCATTTGAGTCGGTTGTTTGGCCTTGTAATGATGCTCGCCCTTCATCCGCGTTCTGGTGAACGTACGAAAACAAGCTGGTTCTATTTATCGTCACTATCAATAAATACGTGGCGATTAACTTATACTTGGAGTTGGCTGCAAAAACTGCTGTAATTTGTGACTGAAATAATCTGCAGTTTGGTTTGAGATTGATAATTTGTCCACGTAGTAGTTATGTATAGTTTTCATAAATAGACTAATAGTTGTTTATAAGGTTACAATATCGGATTCTTTTCTGCCCACAGCAGCCACAAGGTCAGTCCAACAAGAGACAGAGGAGGACCCCCAGAGCGAGGCCGCGGCACCCGCGCCTAGGGCCGGCAGGAATTTCAGACGAGGAGGCAACTAACTCCCCCTTCCTCACAATACTCCCCTACCCACCATCCCGCCCTCCTTATCCCTTCCTATCAAATCTAGTATCTGGGAACAAGTTTAACTCACTCCGCGCGGACTATAACCCAGAATATACATATTCGTAACACGATGCGGCAACTCACCCTGTGATATTGTGAAATAATTTGACCATATAATGTAATTTAGATGCAATGACTTCAATATTATGATAAAATTGCTACTAGGCCAATCCATCGGCTGTTACATAATGTAATCTAGGTTACAGTCCGACCACGGAGTCACGCTACAAAGACCCCTTTTAGATTCCAAGTTCATCACATTAGATGGATTAGAATACCTACATTTTTTATACTTTTGTAAATTATAAGTGTACCTAAGTAATTTTTAAATAAAATAATTTTAAATTTATATAACGGTCTTTTATTTCATTTACATATATTATATCAATCAACGATACCGTGTTATACAGGAAATGCTTTTGGGCCTTACTTATCAAATAAAAAATATAACATATAAAAAATAACAATTGCAAAACAGGGTAGGTAATATCCTAAGTGGAGTGGTGACCATCAAAGTATCAAATAACGTGTCGAACATAATTATGGCACTTCACAGCTGCTGATACTGTGTATTTTGTAGTATTGAAGCCCCGATTTTTCAATCCTCAGATAAGTTTTACTAAATAATTAAAAATAGCTTTTGTTTAGAAAATACGTCAAAGCTTATTAGCTATTTATTTTTCAATAAAATTTATTTGATTGACTGAGTATTGAAAAATCAGCCCCAAATATCATGTTATATAGACAGAAAAGATTTACATTGTAAATACCTAAATAATGTAATTTATATCTTCTGGAACGAACTTTTAGAAAATAAAGATAAATAAAAATAACTTAAAACTAGAGAAAAATGAATGAAAAGTATGATGAGTTAACATGAGAAATGTTGCTTGCTGCAATTCTACTTCTTGAGAACTCGGGTGACCTCTGCGAGGGGGGTGTTGTAAGTTCCAGGCTTCACCAGGTTCACCAGCTGTTCTGCGATCTCTTGACCAACACGGACTTGTGCCTCCTTCGTAGATGCACCTGATTGAATAACACATTGGTTAGGTTTTCATACAACAAGCAAATTTGCGTCACATTTCATATTCCTAGTATCTTTAGCCAAGTGTCATTCGATGACAGCATAGCGGTGGTCTAATGACAAAATGTAATGGCCAAAGACCTTATACTTCTTACTACTAGACTGTGCACTATGGCGCAAAAACCGGTCCGAGCGAGAGGGCTCCCTTTGGTAGTGTGTCTCTTTCTAATGAGGTGACCATGACCAAACAGAACACGGGACAAATTTATTGTAAAAACGATGGTTTAAGTATTCCGATATGTTGATGCTACCTAACAGCGCTACCTAAACCTACCTATAATTTATAGTTAATAAAAAAAAGCGTTTATATTTTTTGGTATCTATATCAGTAACCGTATGGTGTCGGGCGTAAAGATTTTCACCATTCCATGTTTGCCCGTGGGTGTCGTAAGAGGCGACTAAGGGAAAAACCAGACAATGGACAGCAGCGTTCTATATGCATTTGTAACAACCATACTGCGATCGCCAACCCGCCTGCAAAGCACTCCCCATGAATAGCACAAATAAAACATAGTCCCTATTGCCAGGCAGCCTGTATCCTCGACTACGGTAGCGGTCGAGGTTATGGTATGGCAAGGGGTGCTAAGAATCCCGGACGAGATCCGGCTACCCCAACAAATACCGACGACTGGACCTGGCAACGTAAAACACGCGCACACTCCGGACCGACGAAAATATCACCGAACTCGAAGAGAGATTGAGCAGTTTACGATGGAGTATTAAAGGGTTATCTGAATTTCGAAGAGAGGGGGAGGACTCAATAATCCTTAAATCCCAAGTCTCTTCAAGTTTCATTCTTCAGACCATCATATAGATTGGAACAAAAAGCTCTCTGATCCTACTCTCAAGCCCATGAAGGACAGGCTTTAGATGACCCTGCAGTCTTCTGACGGTGCTTTGAAATACCGGCAGCTAAATATACCTCAAAGGATCTCTATGATTTCACATATTGTCCAGTTGCGTAGACAGTTGAGAAATAAAACTACACCAATTGTATTCCACTAGAAATCAATTTGCAAATAATTTAATTAAATTAAAAATCTTTTATTTCAGACAAAGTCCATAGGATTAGTAACAATTTACTTTAAAAAATCTAGTGTTAGTAGGTACAGATATAAGGCTAAAAACATACATCTACACTACAGCTACTATATTATTAACAGCCGCTGAATTCACTCGAACAAAGTCCGGCAAAAAATCCGCAAACCACCATACCATCCTACATTTAGTATTACCAGGCCCAAACATTTAAAAGTACTACTCTTACTAAGTATTAATTTATATTTTTTTAAATACAACGAATTGATTAAATATAGGAACTGTAGAAATATTTATATACTTTTCTAGAAATATTTAAATACGTGTCAAAGTCTATGAATTGTTCGTTTTGGTATAACATAAAAAGAAAATATTAAATTTTCTACCATTTCTACCAAACCCAATGATTAGTTGAGCTAGCAAGAGGTCAGACAAGGACACACTACCAGCGGAATGCCTCTCGCCAGGACCGGTTTTGGTTAGCTACCGCTTATAAGGAAATAGCTAACCTAGGTGTATGATGATAGATTTCATTTTAGCTAATCAAAAAATTTTGGTACACAGTCTAGTAGTAAGAAATACGTATAATGTCTTTGGTAATGGCTGATCTCGTGACATTTCTATAACGAAACGAACGTTTTAGCAAAACAGGGAATGTACAGTCAAGGGTCAAAAGTGCAGTCATACTCTCCCAAAACTCAAATGGCTAGTTTTTGTAGAAGAAGTTAAATTGTCCACAACTGATTTAATATTTTGTATAGAAATTAAAGTATAGATTATTTCTACTAACCGCGAAAAGTTGAAATTCTGCTGCCTACAAAAAAAAAAAATGCTTATACTGTTTTGGTAGAGTGTAACTGCACTTTTGACCCATAAAGTATATACTACGGGTCCCGCCGCAGCCTTATTGCGAAATGAATTCGGCAAGGCAAAGAGCAATGAGTATGAAAAATCGACGAATCATATAGACGGAAGTCCACATCGCGTCTTTCATCTCGAATGTGATTCGTCACTCTTTGTCCTTTGCATTGCCGAACTCATTACGCATTAAGGCTGCCGTTCGTTGATAGAATGTCACTTGTGTATAGCATATCTTCTCTGTTATAGAGAGAGAGCCTATGTAAAATCAATCAATCTGCCTAGCCTTTTCCAAATGGTAGCTAACGCGTATGAATCTCCGCTAGGGGCGCTGGTGTAGTCTGAGGTCTTCAAAATGTCAAACTTCACAGCTTTTTGGTTTTAGCGCGATTTTTGTGAATATTTACCAAATAAAACAGATTAAGGTAGGTACAGAATTTACCAACCACTGCTTTAATAGATTTTTTATGTTTCGGAAAATGTTATCCTCTTTTTTTTTCGATATAAAGTGGCTGCACAAAACTGCGGCATTCGATTGATTCGATTTTATTTTAATCGCACTTATACGGCATTAGAAATGAATTTAAATTCAAACTTTGCCGCCTTAACATCTTTTAACGGCTTTATTTATGGACCTTAGTCAACAATGGCGCCAACTGGTAAGCAATGAAAATGTTGGGCCCAGTATAACCGGAGAGCTGAATTCTGTGTTATTTTTTTTCTTAGTGAATTCTTAATAAGTTTAGGTCAGTTTATCGCCACTAACGTGGCAGTAATTCCTAGTCGGGACTGCTACTAAAGAATTTGCAGATGGAAAAATCGAAACTGTAACGTGCTTATACTGGGGATAGAATTTTGACTAGAGGCAATCAAAAGAAAAATGTCAAACTATATCCAATATTACCAAGTGTAAATTACTCAAACAGGTTAGTAATTAAAATGGGTAAAGGATTGAACATAGACTCACTGTTACTTGCTTAAAAAAACATAGAGCAATTTCTAATGGAAAATTCAATTATAAAAGTAGATCTCGTAGGTATGCAAGCCAAATCAATATTTGACGAATTGCATAATTAGATACTGGTTAAAATTTTGCTACCTATAAAGTCTTTTTACCCGACTGTCGAAGGAGGGTAATGTGTACATACATGACTGCACAGCATGAATTTCTTCTCCTTACGTCTTTTTCGTTCGCTTTTTAAGCAGTCGGGTTTTTTGATTATCTTATAATATAACTAGCGGTCTGCCCTGGATTTGCCCCGGGTTGTAAATACGTAACTTTCATTTGGAATAGGTAATGTACCTACCTGGTAAAAGATTTTTTCAAACAGTAGTTCCGCAGATTACCCTTCACTTTATAACATTATATATAACTTGCTTTATTTATACAAAAATATATAAATATTTACATTAGGTACGTATGTACATAATTCTCGTATTTAACTTACTATTTATATCAAACCTATAGAACACATATACAGAGTTTAGTACTCATAGATATCGTTAAAACCTCTTGAATCGGTCGTCAAGTTATACAAGAAATAATGGTAATAAAATGGAATAATAACATAATAACAGAATTCATAATTCTTACTTGATAACCCACTAACCCATTTTTCATAGCAGCCGTACAGAATTATGCACAGATTATGGTAATCAGGTACAAGCAATTTCTGTTCGAATTATACCTAGCAGCTGCTGTAGCACATAAAAGATTTAGTGTAGGTACATAAATATGTACCTACACTAAACGTACGTAACGTGTATATATACGTATTTAAAAAATCATGACTTGATTTTATTTGCTAGCTAAGTCAAAATAATTGAGCACTAAGCAAGCAACAACAGTTATTTGAATTTTGTAATGAGATACATGCAATATATATTGCGGCAATAGGTGATATCGCGCACGTACATTCTAAGAAATTTACACGTTTTTTGTTTTTTACGCGATAATGCGCAAGCGCGCAACATCAATGGTGGCCCGAATTCCCTAACAGGGTTCTGAAAATGATTGCTGACAGAATGGACTGTCCGTATATAGTTCACTGCGGTCAGTTACATGTGTGACCGTATCGTGTTGTTTAAGCACATTAACTGACCCTATATGAGTCTTCGCTCGAAATAAAGTTTTAGAATTTGAATTTAATCAGTCGATTTGCATCGTATTGCGTCCATGTAAACGTACTTGCAATTTCGCTTAATAAAATCGCATATCGATGTGATATAAATCGAATCGCATCGGTACTCCTGAAAGTCGCTTAATCTCATTAAAAACTTATAGTTTAAGATTCTCGGTTGTATTAGCGGTTCAGAAAAGGTCTTATTCGCAATAAGTTCTTAGTTGTTAACGATAGGCTAACGGTTTATTTCATGAGTCTTAATCATAACGGGCAAAAAGTGGGTGTACTAGCCTGATGTTATGTTAAATAAGAATAATGTATCAGATGCAGTGTTTAAGGGCCATGATGACTGATACCTTCAAAGCATGACTATGATCAAGTTGACTGAACGTGATCGGAATCGAAATCAAAGAAGGTCTGACTCAAAGTCAATTCTTGGTTGTGATGACAACTAGTCACACTAGCTATGTCGTCCCTATCCTTAGAGGTCACGTTCACTAATACGTCACTTTGTACATGTAGTCAGCTTCCCAATTTGTCTCAACCCGTATTACGTCTCGTTCCCAACTCGTCCGACGCTTATGTACACTTAAGCACAAAATATATAAACATTTTCATTAGAGCAAAGTTTTATTAAAAATATACTTTTTAATAAGTAGGTAATCTTATTATTTAGGAAGAGACTAAATGGCACGAAGTTAAAGTCGAAACAAAAACTATATAAATATTTTTTTGATATAAAAAAGAAGGAAGAAATAAAAAAAAGTATAAAATGATTTCGCCGAAAAACAAAATACAAAATTTAATGACAAAATCCAGGTTTTTTTTTAATAATAAGGCCAACAGGCAACCAACCTCTTCTTTTTCTCATTTTGTACCTTCCAGTACATTGAAAAAAGCGTCGGACGAGTTGGGAAAGAGACGTAATAGTGAAAGTACCTGAAGACCTGTTAAGGATAGGGACGACATAGCTAGTGTGACGTGTTGTCATCACAACCAAATTTTTTATTTCAATAAGGCCATTTAAACGCCACTTTTGAGCGTCAATTTTTTAAAATTAATTTTAGTAATAATATGCAATTGATACTACTACCGTCCATTCGGAAAAGTCCTTATTATGATTAAGAACGGGCATCAAACTCCAAAATTACTCTTTAAAAAAGCTTTATTAAAATATTTACATACATATACGTGAAGACGATGCACGAGATTGATTTTGCCTAAACTAAAGATTGCCCTATGGAGCAGGACCAGCATGTGTCCAAGCATTCTCATCTTGAACGTTTACAAACTGTGCTTCTAACAAAAGCTTTAAATTTTCTTTCATTTATTTGCAAGGTATTTTGTTATAGAATTTAACACGAGCCCCATGAAAGAAGTGCGTACTAAAGCTAATCGATAAAACGTTTGATTTAACTTATCTTTATTTCTAGTATTAAAATTGTGTCTATTACTAACTTTACTAAAGATATGATTTTTCCTTACATACTCGTACATAATATTTTGAAAAATAAATTTTGCAGGAAACTGTCATAATATTAATCTTGTAAATAGTTTCTAAGATTTCTGGGTAACTTAACTTCCTCGGTGATATTGCTCTGACAGCTCTCAATGAATTCAATGTCAGCCACCCGACCCCACAGTAAAATACCGTATGACATAATGCTGTGAAAGTAACTAAAATAGACCAAACGCGCGGTTTCTACATCCGTTAACTGTCTTATCTTTCTAACAGCATAAGCGGCTGAGCTTAGCCGCAATGTGGGGACCATTGTAATTTGCCATCTTAAGTCATTCCTAGGAAAACTGTTTGATTTATAGTTTCTCCATTCAATATGATATCGCATTCGCTACATCTAACTTTCGAGACTTAAAAAAGAAGGCCTGACTGAACATACCTAAATGCGGAGTGGCAATGACGGCTTTATGCTGAATGATCTCCAGGGTCAGGGGATCAGTAGGTGGCTCCTGCTCGAACACATCCAAGGCTGCTCCTCCAACCTGCAAAATACCAGTTATGTTATGAAAAAATTTCCTCTTCGTAGAGTGTCGTTACCAAATTAGTTATGTTTCTGTATTTTTTTTTTATTTTTTTTTTTATTATACTATGCCCCACACTAGGAATTTCTTCCTGTATCGTGGGTGCATTTACAAACATATAAACTCACACAAACACCCAGAGCCGGAACAACTATCTGTAGGTCTTATACAAATATTTGTTCCGTGCGGGAATCGAACCCGCGACACGAAGCGCAGCAGTCAATCGCTCAATCACTGCGCCAACTGTGCACCCAAAGTTATATCAATATATCAATAGAGTTATATCAAATGTGTTTTTTTTTTGGTTTGGCCTAGTTTTCGATCAATAATAGGGCCTAGTATTTGGCACCGGTAACACCATTTCCTGTTCTGATGTTATGAATTAATAATAAAATTTACGAAACCCAATAAAGTAGTACTAGTAAAGTAGTCGATGTTGTAAACTCATAAAACAAGAGGTACCAGAGACACCGACTTCCAAAACGAAAGTTATTTTTGCATTTTTAATGTTTTGTTTTGGAAATCGGTTTACCTTTTTGTGTTCTTTTTTTATTTTATTTTTACTGTTTCATACACCGAATCGACCCTTGGCGGGATTAAAACGACCAAAACGTAACGGTATATTAATTGAAGAAGTTATTTATACTCGTATACAACATAGAACTCCCTGCCGATCTGTGTTTCCTGATATCTATATACCTGGGAATTGGTAATAATTAATGGAGTACCCAAGGGAAGCATCTTAGGCCCACTATGTATCATTTCGTGGGTTGGATCAGTCATGCAGACAATTTCAGATATATTCACGGTCATACTTACATGTCCAGAGTTAAGAGCATCGAGCAGGTCGCGTTCCTGGATAAGACCACCGCGTCCTACATTAACGATCTTGATTCCTTTTTTGCATTGACCCAGTACTTTCGCGTTGATGAAGTCTGTAAATAAGAATAAAGTATTTATGAAAAGACCGAATGAATAAGGAAAACTAGAGAATCGGTTCGGTATCTAGGTGGCTACGATAATAGGAGGACTATAATATGTTTGCAATGGATGTCGTTCGGCTAAAATTGTTAGAAACTAGATTATATTTATTTGACGTAAGCGTTTTAACAAAATAATGATGATAAGCAAAGAATTGATCAAACTTCACTAGCATTTGTGAATACGTTTAGTTTTGCCGCTTATATTTTCCATTCGTATAATGTGCAAATATATATCTACCTATACTAGCTTCTGCCAAGCTGGATCTCCAAAATTATCCCGAGGGAACATATTCCCGGGCAAATAAGTATCCTAAGTGCTATTTCTGACTTTATTCAATCTCTGTGACAAATTTTATCCAGATCCGTTCAGCCGTTCTGGCGCGATTGAGTAACAAACGTACATCCATCAAAACTTTCACATTTAAAATATTAAGTAAGATTTAGCGATTATTTAAATTTATTTAACCAGCGCTTCCGCCCGCATTGAAATTATCCAACAAGACCGTACTATCGGATACGGAGAATCATAGGTATGTTCTAATCTAGGAAATGGTCAAGTCATCAAGTGCCAAGTTTATTCCGAATCCATTCATTACACGTGGTTGATTAACAAACATCATAATCATAGCATAATTTGAGGAATATGAAACATCGTATTCATTCAATATTATCTACTTTTTATCCGACTGCGGCAGGGTAATGTTTTTCAAGCGTATGTATGCATGTTCATTTCTATGGCACGTTCTACAGCCCAAACTAAATTAAGAGATGTAGTTGAATTCGTCTCAATTGTGGGAGTGACATAGGCTATATAATTTTTAAATAAGGCGGCCACTCCAAAAAAAAAAGGGTTGATACAATTATATTTTACAATACGGGTATCTAATAAAAGCTATTAAATAGACCATTCCAAAAATCTATCCATTCTAATAATATATAGGTATATATATATATACCTATATATATATATATATTACCGTTTAATAATACCTTTAAACGAGCAATTCTTGTATATATATAAGAATAATCTGAATCTCGGAAACGGCTGCAACGACTTTCATGAAATTTAGTATCCAAGGCCATTCGGGGGCGATAAATCGATCTAGCTAGGTTTCATATTTAGACAACGTCGTTTTCTCTATTTTCACCCGAGCAGAGCTCGGTCGCCTTTAAATAATATATAGTAACACTTTTGTATATTTTCTATTTTATATGTTACTAGTTTGGCACAAATTCAAGATAAGCGTATCTTTGATAGAGAAATAAATAATCTTTTAACACATAACTTATTTGGAGAACTCGTTCATTAATAAAACTAAAAAGTATGAAATAAATCAAATTATTATAAAAACTAAAAAACCCGACTGCTAAAAGTGACTTAAGGGCGCGGCGAACAAAGCTCGCAAATGCAATTCGAGGCGAGCGAAAAATTCGTTTGGAGTATTGCTATCTCTGTTTGCACGCACACGCGGTGCGCCGTACGTAGCCATGTGTGTGTGAGCAGTTAGATATCGCTACCTAATCATCCTATCGACTCGAAAGCCGGCCGACGCGAATGGCGCCCGCGTTCTTTTGTCTTTTTACCCGGCTGCAAGGAAAGGGTTATGTTTTTCGCGCGTATCTTGTATGTATGTATGTTTGTATGTATGTAATATTCTTTATTACCTCATATCTTCCAAACCGCTAGATGGATTTTTATAATTAATACATCGTTAGATAGGGCTTGGCCGCCCAAGTGTTCTTAGATAAGTGACGTTAAAAATAAACAAAAATGGCGGCTTTTGTGCGCCATATTGGGAGCGACTCAATATTTTTTTTCTTCGAAACCCATCGAGTGGGGTATCAAAATGAAGGATTTTTAAAGGTGATTACAAATATATATCCCACTTATATGTTTAATGCGATTCAAAAAAAAAATAGGTAACTAAAAAGTTGTAAATAAAAAAAGTTAATTTAAAAATCAAAAACCCGACTGCGAACTAAAAAGATGTAAACAAGTAGAAAATCATGCTGTGCAGTCGGAGGATCAGGTGGTCAGCCAGCTCGCGAATATGTATCCTGTGTAGTGGTATATATTTTAAATTAACTTTTTTTCATTTATGTAGGTATTCCTTCTACTTATCAAATATGTTTTGTTATAATAAATAATGAATGCAAGTAATATATTACAAGTAAAAGATAAATATTCTAATAATGTATGCCTATTTACGCATATAAGTAGGTACAGATAAATAACAGCGCTCTGAGCTAAGAATATTAAAAATAAAAACAAGGATTTTGAATAAAAAAATATTATTTTGTTATGTTCTTACTTTATAGATCATCATTCATCTGTTTAAAAAATATAAATCGAAACTTGATAAAGTCGTGTAGTGTGACCATAATTATATTATCGACTGAATGAATAACAAAATACAATAATGGTAATCAGAAAACATAGTGTCAAAGATCAACACTAAACACGCTTATTTTCTTTCTTTGTGTTTCTTTCTGAAAACTGATGGCCAAAGGCGTTTTTTCCTTGATCGTCGTGGCTCTGAAAATATTTTTGCAGTTTATTATGAAGTCGATTAGCCAGCCAGTTACCAAAGATTATTAGATCCTCTCCAGGGTAAGGGTCATCGAAGTCCAGATAAAAAAGAATAATTAAATAAACTAGAACGAATTTGGATTTTTAGTTTTTTGTAACAGGAATTTTACAAAAAAGTCCAGCAAAAACTGGAAGGAGGGCATAAAACCGCGCTTGTGCATGCAAGTCCAATCGCATGGTCACCCTACCCTGGGTGAGCCGTAACGTCACAGTAAGTATAGAGGAGCAATGTAGGTAAGTCTTAGCGGTGTCCTTGAGATAATTACCTACGCCCGCTTTGTCTCATGACATGAATAAACAAACAAAAAAAACAAAGCTTCGTAGGATAGGTAGGTAGGTAAATACTAATTTATACAAAACTAGCTGTCCCCCGCGGCTTCGCTCCCCTCAACTGGCTACCTAACTAATCTACATATCTACCTACCTACCCTACCCTACCCTATCTACATACCTAATCTATACTACATACATGATCGTACAAAAAAATACGTACGTAAAAAGAAATATTTTGCCCGTTTTTGCAACATTTTTCATTTATGCTCCGCTCCTACTGTTGGAACGTGAAGTTATAACCTTTATCCTTCCTCAATAAATGGACTATCCAACGCAAAAATATGTTTTCAATTCCAACCAGTAGTTCCTGAGATTAGTGCGTTCAAACAAACAAACAAACTCTTCAGCTTGATAATATTAGTATAGATATACTAAGGTACCTATTAATTTAACTTATTCTATTATGTCATTGGGAAATAGGTACTTCCTGTGAGAAACATCCCAACGTTCGGAGACCATGTCGGCAACCGAACCATATAATAAATAATAACAAAGTCCGTAAACAACGCAAAGTTCGTAAAAAAGTAGATTACTCAATACCAAAGTTCAAATCACAAGGCAAATCTAAATCCAAGTTCAAAGCATTAATCAATAGTGTCAGAAATATTAAAATAAGTACAATTTAGAAAATAAATAAACACGCACGCAAAGCATAGCAAAGTAATATTCTAATACTGATAACAAACAATCGACAGAACAGTAGTACAACAAGCAGTGAAACACACCCGAATCACACCCGAAGTGCCCCGAACAAACCCCGTACGAACGATACACAAACACAACCGTGAGCAGTGCGACCACGCACACATTGACATTTGCTTGACGCGACAGCAATACTAGCTATTGAAAATGTGTGATTAATTTGATGTGTTCCGTAATACCAAAAATTATGAATGAAAACTTAATGTTTTTAAAAAAAATTGTTCGAATTTTTGTAATTTGATAATATGAGCTATGTTCCTGCTACGACATTATTATAGATATTGTTTTTTATAATACAGAAAAATCAAAAATAAAACATGTCATTTACGCTGTAAAAATATACAAAATGGATTTCGCTAAAACTTCATTTTAGGTAGGAATTTAGAAAAAAAGAACACGTAGGAACCTAGATAAATACTGTCTCAATCGGAATATCATCATAATATGGTGGAGATATGCTAAAAATACAAGTTATTTTGGTATTACGTTTGTATGGACAATTCATGCTTCGCCGCGCTCTTAACTGAAAAAGAAAAACAAGTACTAGGTATAATTTATACATTAAATATTATGAGGTGATGCAGTCGGGGACAGACAAAAAAGATAGAATAAATTGCCACCAAAACTTAGTTTGTCACTGCCTACATTACATACGCCTTGTTTTTCTCTTTTCAGTTACCAAATTACTTATTAGCAGCCGTGTTTTTTTACATATTGATAGGTAGATAGATTTAGATAGCAAGATTGGGTCAATAAAAAATCTGAATAAAATGAAATAGAAGTCTACACAGTCTAATTAAAATAGCTAATCTTATTAATATTCAACCACATACCATATACAACCATATAAAATAAGTGAAACGAATTGTTTCTGAACACTACTTGTTGAGAGCATTCATTTGTTCGTATAAAACTACTCTGGAGTTGTAATTATACACATAAGAAAACAATACAAATATGAAAAGGAATAAACCCACAAACGTTTTTTCAACACACTTGCTCATAAAGTGGCTCTGTTATCAAACTGTGACATTTTCATTGCTATTATTCACAAGTGAGTTATAGAGTTTTTTTTTTAATTTATTGGTTGAGTTGCTTTGTTCTTAAAAAAGTTTTGATACAAAAAAAGATCGTGCTCAATAGTACAAATGCAACACATTTCATGCAACTTCGAATTTAAATAGATAATTTCAACTTGTACGTGTTTAATAAATAAAACATTCACTCAAATATAACTTTTGTTTTTGTCTGTAATAAAGAAAACTTGAAATTCCCCATTTTGTACGTGGCTAACAAGCTATCCGCGAAAATCCAAAAAAAAACTCATTCTTTTTAGTCTATGGCCGATCGCCATTTTTAGATGCGCGCGCATAGGAAAACTGATTAATTTTGCCCGCAATTTTTCACAACTCGTTTTCACTGTAGGAAATGATTTTTTGTATTATTTTCTTCACAAGTGTTTTGAAAAACGTCGTATGATAGACGGTGTGTATTGATGATTACCGTCCTCGGCTATCTTAAGGTGATATATACGCCCCAATGTAACGCTGGCCGTGCGCCCGCTCGGTGCCAAAATATCAAAATTGAACCTCCTTTTGAACAGATTTGTTTGCAAAATATTATTTGATTTACATATGCTATGTTAGGTATGAAGTAATTCCAGCCATAAATTTTTCTGTATAAAAATATTTTTAAACATCCAAGTCGTTTTGGAGGAGTTTCCAAAAGTTGCGAAAAATATCGTCTTATTAATTATTTTTTTAAAGCAAAACTATTAGTTACACGAAAAAACCTTGTGTTCCAAATTATGTACATGAATCAATAAAAAATATATATTTTTTTCAAACCTATTAACCAAGCCGTTTCTAAGGAGTATGCTTTAGAAAGTTACCGTTTTACGGCACTAAAGCGTATGTAGGCCCTTAAGACCCTCACCTAACGGCTCGGGTCTCAATGGCACCTCAGCGGTAATCACCAACATTACACACTACCATAATGTACTATTAAATTATTAGTATCTAAGAATAAATTTGTTGATATGGTAATCGTATATTCGCCGATGATATGTCCTTAGATAAAAAATAATTGACCGTCGCGTCGTTCGATTTGTATATTCGCATGGACTAGACTCTAAAGTAAGGGCTTAAAATTCCCTAGATATCTAAACAAACAGATTGCGATCACCGACCTACCAAGCCACTTGTTAAGGAAGATGACTGCTGAGGTAATAATGCATTATTTTGAGCAGACACCATTCACCATGCGCCATCGGTACATGGTGGACATCCCACACCGATACGCTCTAAGCGTTTTGTTTTTTACTGTCTTTGTACGTACAGCTAAGGAGTGGAATTTCCTACCTTATCTTATTTTGTGGAGGGGCCGAGAAATAACTCGTACACTTCGACCCATTGGGATATATTGTGGTAAATTAATATTTCCTACCTTACTCTATGTTTCCTGATTGCTACAATCTAGGGTTATTTAATTTAAGTCAACAGTGAATAGGTTATTTCAAGGCAAGCCCAAGACCACATCATAGCTTATCATAAGGTGAGATAGTGGTCAATTATCGATAGTAAAAACACATTATTGCAAGAAGTATATAGTACTTACTCTTAGTAGACTCAATAAGCGGCGTGTGCAGTGTGATGTAATCTGCGAGCGGCCAGATCTCTTCCAGCTCCTTCTTCTCAGCGTGGAACGTGGCACAGTCAGCCGCGGTGACGAACGGGTCGTAGCCGACGATCTGTGCAGGCAGGTGGTTCATAAGATTGCAGACAAATCAAACACATTCGCTGTTACAAGTCATAATAATGCATAACAAAAATTTCGCCCATAATAGCAAGCAAGCGCATCATGATCATACAAAAGCATGTCGCGTACAGTTGTACAAATAATAAAATAAACGGAAATAGAAACATTATCAGTAGGTTAAAAGCTAAAATTTGCATCAGACGTTATTTCATCAGTAAAGTCCAGTCCATTACTAATTGTTTCCTTATCTTATCGGTCAATTTACTCACGACTTTTGTCAGTGGAATTTTAGTTGACGGTCATTTGTTTCATCAGGTCCCAGGAGTCGAAAATCAAGACATAACAATTACATTCTGACCTTCAGGCTTATTCTATAATCAAATATCGCAATGTATCTACTTCTATTATTATAACATTGTACATGATGTAATTATCTTCTGCAGCTGTAAAGCGACATTCTATGTGCTGTCTACAACGATGTTTGTTTCCTATGTTGTGGTTTGCTGTCAAAGTGACATTATTTACAATAAAAATGTCGCTTTGACGGCTAAACACGCCATAGAAATTTGCTTGAAGGTAGATCTTTATTCGCTGGTGATTTCGCACAGACCTATAGTAAGAGAGATATGTACCTTCATTCCGAAGGCGTGCATGCGGATGGCGACCTCTCGGCCGACCCTGCCAAGGCCTAGGATGGCGAGCGTCTTGCCGTTGAGCTCCGTGCCGGTGTAGAGGGCGCGGTCCCAGCGGCCGGCGCGCAGTGCGGTGGCAGCAGGCACCACATGCCTCGAGAGATTCAAGATCAGACTGCAAGTGAGCTCGCACGCGCTCAGTGCGTTGGCTCCTGGGGCACTGCAGAACAAATGAAAAGACAACTATCAGACAAGAGCCATAATAAATAATGGTACAATATACTGCCCTAGTGAAAAGGGATCCAAGTCAAATGTAAAATTTAAATTGCGTGTTTGACCTCGTGTGACATTTAAACCGCTTCCAAATGAAATACATGTGATGTTATTTTTATAAGTAAACGATTTATGCGCTAGTTATTGATTATTATGTTATTGTGAGTATTTTTTTATTTAAAGTTAATAGTTTTTTATGATAGTGACTTATACTAACCACAAAATGAATTAGTAATGTAAAGAAATTTAGATTCAGTGATTACGGCTTTATGTCTAGTAATATCATTACTCACTAAACCATTTTTAAGGGTTGTTGTTTTGATAAATACCAACTAAATTAAAACGTGGGTAATTTAAGTAAATTGAGAGTTTTTTAAATCCCCCTTAAGGAATACACAAGTATTTGAAATCGAGTTTCGTGTTTTTTTTTGGTGTCAGTAAATAAAGTAACTTCTTTATTTTTAGAGATAGCTAAGATCCGTTTTCATCATACGATCGAGTATTTTTTTATCACTTTGGTATACTTAACTAATTTTCGACAAAATCGGACTTATAACCCTTTTCACTATGGCCACATGGTGTGTAAAATAATATCTAATAAATAATTGACATTGAAAAGCAATAATGTGTCGATTGAGCTCGTATACCGTCTGGCATATTATAATTATACGTATAGTCATGATTCGTAACTCTTGCATCGACTCCGGGTCCTTTATTTCCACTCACTTGATAACTCCTACTCCGCGGTCACCTGCGGCTTTGACGTCGATATTGTCTACTCCAGCGCCGGCGCGACCCACCACCTTCAAGTTTCTGCCTGCTTCCAAAACCTCCTTGGTGACTTGTGATGCAGATCTTACCACCAAAGCGTCGTATTTCTGTGTTAAAAATCGTAATTCATTAAAATATTTCTAATGTCACTTTTAGAAACTAGCTTCTGCCAACGGGTTCGCTCGCGGAATTTTCGAAAATTATCCAGAGGCCTTAGTGCTAGTTTTTACTCACGCTCAATCGCGTTAACGTAAACGTCATTGTATTGAAACTGGATAAGCGCCGTCTGGTGACGGTAGGGAGAAACCTCTTTTTTCGTATATATTTTGAATATTTTGATGTAAAAGATCGTTTACGTTATCACGAGTGACTACGTTAAAAAAACTAGGCATAAGCACACTGAACAATGTCTATCCACGTTAGTTGCGTCTTAATCCGAGACAGACACTTTAATGCAAATTATATTTTTTAGAATACCACTTCTAGTATATATCTAGTATATATAGTTTAAAAAAATCTGAAAGGCATACAATGGATGGGCGGCATTAAAGCCCTTCCGTTGTATTTCTTTCACATATTTTATACTAACTAGAAGTAAGCATAGCACTAGTTACGAGGAACTATTGTTACAGTGCTGTCATTAGTTAAGAGGAAAACATGTCAAAAAATATATATAATTTAGTGGCTAAGAAAAATACCTATCTAGCCACCACCATACCACATGTATAAAAACAAACTGTAGTGAGACAGAAATGTTAGCACACCGTTTCGCATGCAATTTGCTGCAGTGCAGTTTGCATTACATTGCGAGCTACCGAGGTATAGTGTCATCATATTTTGTAATATCGTGCCCTGCAATGTAGTTATTAAAACTTGTATGTGTATTTCTTGCTGGTGGAAACGTGGACTGAGTTAAAAGTAAAACTGCATCTTTGTATTATGAATAATATAGGTTTCTTAACTACAATTATATACAGCACAACAGGAAAAAAAATTAAACACCTACATATTCAATAAGTGACTTAAAACAATTCATAAGGCGCAGATATACGATTGTAAATTATTAAAAAATGAACATCAATTCTAATACGTTGTAGTTTTGTAAAAATAAATATATTATGTCTGTTATACTAGACCATTTTCTTAGTCATTTGATCTGTGAATATTTGTATAACATAGTGTTATTAATTTGAAAAAATATGTTTAACGCGCATTAAAAAACGATAATCGTACCAAAACCACCGGGAGTATTTTTATGAATTTTTACCATCTCAAAGAAACATTTAAGTGTTTTTTTTTAAAGTCAATGCATAATAACATAAGTACAAAAAACTAAATTTTGTGGTATAAAGCGAGTGTGCATTTTGTTCCCTCAAGGACGACGCTTTTAAACTTGATAGATAAGACGCCCTAATCGTACGCAAAGTGCAACAACCTCATGTCATTAGGAATAAAGATAAGGATTCATCAAAATGAATTGAGTAAAATAGTTCTTACCGGTATTTCTTTTAAGAGATCCTCTTTGCTGATCTTCGGTTGGTTGACGACACTTATTCCATGTGACTGGAGAATCTCAGTGCAGTTGGCACCGACACCATCCACCACGAAGACTGACTTGATTTGCAAAACCATCTAAAATTATGACAATTAATAAGCAATTAGTAAAATTGCCGTAAGGAATACATCAGGATAGACTAATATTATATTGGACATAATTTTCTGCAATTCTGCGCATTCTCTGTTTCAGGAATTATAATTTCAAGAAGGTGTTTTAAAAAACCGGCCGGGTGCGTGTCCGACACATACTTGACCGAGTGGGGTTCCGTAGTATCATATCCTGGAAACCGTAAAGATTAAAAACTGCTGCATTTATTGACAAGAGCATATTATGTACTAAGGCGTATATATTCCCCAATGTTAACGCAGTACTGGCCGTGCGCCCGCTTGGAGCCAGAATATCAATATTGATCCTCCTTTTGGACAGTTTTGTTTGCAAAATATTCTTTGATTTATATATGCAATTTCAGTTATGAAGAAATTCTAGCCATAATTTTTCCTGTGTAAAAATATTTTTAAACATTTAAGTCGTTTTGGAGGAGTATCCGAAAGTAGCGAAAAAATATATTGTTGTTAATTATTTTTTTAAAGAAATACTATATGTTACACGACAAAACCATGCTTCACGAATAATGTTCATGAATCAATAATACATAACTATATATTTTTCAAATATTTCATCATTTTTTTGTTACAAAGTAGTATGATTTAGAAAGTAACCGTTTTACGGCACTAAACCGGTGGAAGGCCCTTAATACACGGAACCTGTAATACTGGTAAAATATGAAATGTCTTGTGAAAGGTAACATCAAATATTAAAGGAGGAACCTTTACATTCACGCCAGAAACGTGACTACCGAGATTTTGGCAACAAATACAAACAGATCATGCTTGCTTTCTACAACTTGTTTTCCACCATATTTGAGCATGTTTTTCAATTCATTTTTTCAATTGTTATTTTATTTATTAATAATTTTACTAATGATTTGAATTATTGGTATTTTCCAATAATTTTTCCATTATATCAGCTCTAGTAACTGTGACTGCAGTTAAATTGTTTGTTGTGCGTTAATTGTTTCCTGATTAGGCATCACATGTTCTCTCCATTAATTTATCGATAACTGTTCTTATTGCATTATACAAGTTCATTTATCGACAATAGCTTGCCTTTTTTTTATTTATTATCTTCAGTGTGGTTTTCACCATATTTTTTTTTACATTTTACAGTAATAGTTATTTACCATGCCATTATTATATTTTTCCAAATACATTTTTTAAGTTAGTCGACTAGTACGCGTTAACTTGTATAGCCTACTTAGCTGTGATAGTTTGCCTATTAATTTCATTTTATAGATATACTACTGTCGTGAAAAAAATCACATATTGAAAACTATGTTTGTTAATGTTTAGTTGGTAAGGGCGGCATCTAAAGCTCAATATATGTACGTCACAAAAACATCTCTGAATCTATCCTAAATCTCCTAAGAAATGCTTTTCGCATAATCCAGTTTTGTCAAAGACTAGGTAATCCAAGTATTCAACGATACCATGACACGCGATTTAAAGTTGCCTAAAAATATCAACACCCTTTACCTATAAAAAAACAGATTTACAAGATTTTATTTTACAACTTTCTAGGCGTGATTACTCTTGATTTTTCATAAGAATTATAGTGATGTATTCTCATGAGAAACTCATACAAATATGTATTCAAACACTTCAAAGTTAGTTGAGCGCAGTATTTACTGGACATAAATCAACATAATAGGTATAATTTTACTATTAGCTGAGTAGTTAATCGCTGTCACATTGTATATTTAAGAACCAAAAACGAAACAAAATACTTGCAAAACAAAATTTAAATTATACACATTATTAGGTAATAAGTACATCAGAATTAGCATGCACTGATTAATATCTACAACCGTGCCAACCAAATGACAGCTTCGTAGCATCATTAGTTTCCGAGATAAACCATTGGTGGATATGGCGAAACTAAAAGGATATCAAGTTGTTTTGCTACGGATCCCTAAAAACATAACCCTCCTTCGGCAGTCGAGTAAAAATGGAAAAAAACCGGTAGTAACCAAACTAAATAAGTCCAGATTTGAAATTGGCATATTAAAACACTGTTGCTAGATACAAAGTAACTACATGATACGTGTGGACAATACAATATAAAGCGAAACTCGTGCAGATGCGAATACTTTTATCAAAGCAATGAAATTATTTTCGGCATAGTAAAAACTAGGAGCGTTGAAAACTTTAATTTAGTATTTCCAGTGTATAATCAAAGAGTATTATGTTAAGTTTTAATATATAAAGTTATGGATGATACTCACGTTTAAGATACTGGGGTATCTGTATGTGTAGCTGAGCGGCTGGACAACAACTGAGGACTGAGGAGTAGGGCACAGCGAGGAGCGCGGTGTATATTGTATAATCGTGGCGCGCGGTCGCCACTTATCTTCAATAGCGGCCAATGAACGAACGTCACAGTCGGCGTCGGCTCTGCCGTTATGTACGGCTGAGTTTGCACTCGCTTCCAATCAGCCTGGCACGGCGCACGGTGCCCCTCGGTTTCACGCCACCCGTCTTTCTGCGCCCGCGCTGACAACCGGCACCGGTCGCAGTCTCCGTGTGCATTGTTGAGATGACAGGGCTACTTTTTGGGCCGTGTATGTAGTGTAACCAGATAAATCTTTAACAAGCATTGACTTTAAATTGCTTATCTTTACTGCTAGTTATTCTAACGATAACAACTTACTAATTATAGGATTTATCGTCAGATCTTTCGATAAGTCACCTGTCGGACTAGACATCACAGTCGACTCTTATGTTATGTTAAATATGTTTATTTGAACAAGCATCGTTGCAAGTGGTTGAGTTGTTGTTTTTCTGTAACAAAAACAACATTGTTCTTATTTGTGATGTCAAAGAAGGGCAGTATTGCGTCTCGATCTACTTTGTTTGCGTAAACATGTTTATCGCATTCAAACCGCTTTCGATTACTCATTAGGTATTTCGTAATACGATAATTTATCAGAAATCAAATGGCAGCGAGTAAAATGAACTACTTATTGTTTATTATTTATATATAGCTTATAGATTTTATTTCTTCATACTTTTTATTAAAAAGATTGTTGTAAAGATGCTGCAGCTTAGACGTTGATAGACAAACCTTTAAATATTTGGTTAAATCAATATTTTCCATCAACATTATTATTTACATGAGTGAAGACCATCATTGTCACTCTTCACTCCTCTTTCTTCCATGATTAATTGGTTTGATTGGTTTAATTGAAGACCAATTTATAATTCAGTACCCATGAAAATGTATCTTGTTTCTATGGACTTTATAGTGTTCTAAAACGCTTCCTATTTTAACCGATTACAAAAAAGCAGGAATTCGTCTGAATGTTTTTCTTTTTTAGGGTTCCGTACTAGAAGGGTCCAAACGGAGCCCTGTTGCTGACACTCGTGTCTGCAACACATCACATCTTCCCATTGACCTATGAACTTGAAATTTGGTGATAATATTTATTATTATACATATTTATTCTATATTTGGTACGGAACCCTAAAACCCTAAATGTGCGAAGTCCGACACACACTTAGCCGGTTTTTCTTAATTGAATGAGTGGTCACGAAACGGTCCTTTTTTAATTTGGTAAAGTCTGATGGAGAACTTCGGAGATAGGTAACATAACTTTTCAATAAATGACGACAAATTGCCCATGTTTACTGCAATCGCATGTATGTTTATTGTTTACAACAAATCATAAAGTAACATCACCCTGGTACGCTCTAAAGAGGTACGCAGATGTGTACATTTCATCCTGGTGCACTCTCATTTCACCAGATATGGACAAATTACAATATTGGGGTTATCTACTCAGGCAGATCATTTTTATTTGTGAACCGATCTTGATGATTTTGTTTGTGTTTGGTTTAGTTAAAGCTCTTTGGTGGCTCATTAGCTATTTTGTTGCATTGAACCTTGAACTCCAAACAAAAAATACCAAGTAGCCTATATTCAATCAATTTGAATAGGAAACGTATAGTGTCTATAGATCTTGTATTTAGTTATAGTGGTGAACACAAAATTAGAGGTGTTTTTTTTTTTTTTTACTAAACATTTTTTTATTTCATGCTACATAATTTATCTAGTAGTAGACACGCTTCGATCGACAATATATCGAACACGTAATTATGAGACGATATCTTGCGAAAACACCCCGGTTCAAATAGTAAAATGCCCGTAACTTTTGAACGGTTGAACCGATTTTCATTATACATAGCTAAGTACACTCCCGATACTTACTAGGCAACCTACCTACATGTATAGACAAAATACTCTACAATGCCCGAGGTAACAACGGAGAAGTAATTGAGACAGCGCTATCGGACCATACCGCACAGATTTTAAAATGCTATGTAAAAAAACCATGAGCAATCCACTCGTGGAAAATACAAATGAGACTTTTGTCCTGAATATATTAACAAGTTCATAAACTTTTTTTTTTTGTAGGTAACTTCAATTATAAATATATTTTATTAACATATATACAATTGAATAACCTAAAAAAACCTATATACAAATACAAAAGGGAGACGGAAAAGAGCTCATTAACTGTATCAAGTCTTAAGCTTTAGTGAGATCTATGAACAAAATAACCCAAATTCAGCGCACGAAAACTTTTTACGACCTGTGTTTTCCCAAAAAATTGTGACAAAAGACCATTAATAAGATAAAACATGGCTATCGAATTGCATAAAACCTTGCAGCAAAATAAAACGCCAACTACTGTAGCAATATCGTAAATAAAAAACAGAGAAGCAATAAAACAAAACTCATGTCATATGCATCTAACTATAAAAAAAAAAATTAGATTAAGAAAGTATGTACAAAACAATCATTAAATGAATACATCTAACAATAAAACTAAAGACACTTGGAAAAAAATCAATAACAATAAAGTTGATTTCCCTCCTGAACCACTGATAAAAATTGTTGACAATAATAAAGTAATAGTATAACCCAAAGACTTATTCAATGCAGTCTATGATTTTTACATTAATCTAATCACTACAGACCGTAACGAAAACAAATAAACCAAATAGACCGAGTCAAAGACACATTTTTCTAAATCCTGCATCACCAAAAGGGGTATTAATAACGAAACAATTTCTCAAAAATACAAAAAGTACGATATATGACGACGAATGTAATCAAAAAAGTCCAACATATTATTTGCTATCCACAAGCTTTTATAATCAAATTATGTTTCGAAGCAGGATTCTTCGCAGTTAAACTAAAAATGTCCATTATTAAACCATTATTGTTTAAGAAAGGAGACAAGACTTTACATAAAAATTATCGACCAGTGGTTTTAGAAAAAACCAAGCAATCAATATTGATATATATGAATTTCTTAAAAAAATATGTCAAGTGTAGATAGCAAAACACCCATTTGTGCTCTTTATTTGGACATGACGAAGGCCTTCGATTACGTTGAGCACACAATATGCATTCATGCATTGCATCGACAAATTAGAAATAAATGGAATACGCGGCAAAGGTTAGGCTATACCTATGCCGCGTATTCCATTATATTCCGCGATCTAATTACATCATATTTAAGAAACCGGTAACAATACACTGAAATTACAAATATTGACATTCAAATCAAGCGTGAAATCAAATGTCGGTCAAATATTAGAATGGTGGTTCAAGGGAGCGTATTAGGGCCGCCACTATTTCTGGTATATATAAATGACCTGCCAAAAAACATCAACCATCCAACAGTACTATTTGCGGATGATAGTACGATAATTATAAAAAAAGATAAATCCTATAATTAGAAAAATACATTAAAGCAAAAAATAGATTGGTTAGTGGCGAATAATTTGAAAATTAATCTAGATAAAACTAATATAATGCACTCTATGCAGCTTCAAAACACAGACAGACACAGACACACATGAAAGCTACATGTTGAAAATATTTGTAAAAGGTTAAAAAGTATTGCTTTTGCTCTTCATAAATTAACTAAATTTGTAACTCGTGAAACCGTACTAATTGCCTACTAAGTAGAGTCAGCTCTAAGATACGGAGTTATTTTTTGGGGAAACTCAACAGACAAAAATATGTTTTCATCGCACAAAAAAAGTGCATATGCGCAATTTGTAAATTACAATCAAGGGACAGCTGCAAGTCATATTTTGAAACTTTAGAGCTTCTAACATTTCCATCCTTATATATGTACGAGGTAACATTGTTCGTTAAAACAAATCCACAGATATTTGAAAAACGGATCCACGGTTAAGGAAAAGGGAATCGAATCTACTCTGTGTTGATCACAGCAAAACAGCTCTTCTATTATGGAATGGCTCTGGTTATACATAATAAAATGCCACGAGAAATAAAGAATAAGAAGAAGAGAAGAAATAATGTTTAGAAACAAACTCAAACAATTTTGAATAAATAAATGTTACTACTCCACAAATGACTTTATGGAAGACAAACACTGACATATCTTTTTGTTAATTTGACTTTAGTATTGGACATCTATGTTATTGACTAATTACAATCTTAATTAATGTTTTCTTTGACAACAAAAATTATACACATTTTTTTAGTAATGTTCTTTTTTGTTTCTCGGGACCTTAGGGTTCCGGTCCTTTCCATTATTTTATATTCTTAAGCATGTTTTATTTATTCAACTTTTTGTTACATAATCACGGTCTTTAATTTTGAATGCATATTCATTGCATTATTTTTAAATTTTAATTTATTTGTGTAATTTTTATGCCATTAATATGAAATGAATAACATCTATGTACCTATGGCTCAGAAATAAAGATTTCTAATTCTGATAATGTCACCCATCAAACAAAAGAACTAAATCAAAATCGGTTCTTTCGTTTAGGAGCTATGATGCCACAGACAGATACACAAAGACGCAAATACACAGGCACACATATCGAACTTATAACACCCCTCTTTTTCCGTTGGGGGTTAAAACCAGGAACCCCGTGGTCGTCCGGGGGTTAAAAACCGAGTTTCATTGAATAACTTATTTATGAATAACAAAAGAAATAAAATCACACGAGTTATTTCTAATGATGAAAGTTTTCCCATCATCGACACAGCAACCGCAGTAATTAAGATAAAAATCATTCAATTAGTTCACAGCCACAATTCTACGGTGAGTCTCTAGACAGTGTCAATTTATCAAGGAAAGCGTTGCGATAAAGATTCGAAAAAATGACAAAAATGTATGGGATTGTCAAGCGGTATCGAAATGTCACATGACCAATTGCTTACATTCTGGCATTTTGACCATCGATCGCCATCAAATGATCAAAGACACATGTCTTGAGCCTCTCGCTTCGAATTTAACAAAATGAAAACGACTGGCTCATGCATCCTCTTGCCATTTCTATTTGATTTAAGGCTGTTTTTTCAATACTGAGATTAATCGCCAGTTAAAAGTATCCCACCAAAAACATTTTCTATAGGCTTGCACTGTCAAAAAGTTATCAGATCTCATGTAGGCCAAACTTCCAATATCTCTACAAGCCCTTACTTCACAAAATCTACACCTTAGTCAAAATATGTGGCTTGACCGTTTCACTAAAAATCTAAGGACTACGAATTTTGATGGTCACCAGTGATTGAGTGAGTGAATCAGTGATAAAATCGGGTTTTTTATATATAAATAAAATCTAAAATATAAGAGCTATGCAATTGAAACTTTATATTAATAAGTTTACTATTGACATCATATCCCGAGATTTTGTGTATCTGGTATAATCCAAATCCCTGGTATAATCCAAACCAAAGCGACGAAGCGTTTCGAGAAAAGGTCTACTCCCTAAGCACGAAGTCCGTAGTTTCAGCCTTCGTTACGGGTGTATTTTACTCACTATTACCTATGAATGAATGACAACACAATTTGACAGTAGTATCTACTCCAGATGTGTTTTTACCGATCCGAATAAATTGACTTAATACTTGTTTTATTCACTCCGAAGTTTCGGAATACTTTCGGACGGGGCCCGTAACTTCGCTGATGGAGATAGAGAGTAGACGCCGGGAAATGAACGAACGGAACTAATAACGTCAGTTTAAACTTGGATCGTTGACTGAGGTCCATAAATATAGCTGTTAAACGCGCACGGAAGCAAAGTTTGAATTAAAAACATTTATATTGCCGTAGAAGTGCCATAGCGCAGACCCTTTTTTCGAAAATAAAAGGTGAGGTACATTTGCCGAAACAAAACTCTATTGAAGCAAGGGTTGGTAAAGCCCGTACCTATCTTAATCTATAATATAATATAACATACTACATACTTGGAAAATACTCACAACAATAAAAAAATGTAAATAAACTCGCGTTAAAAGCTAAAAAACAAATACATTTCGGAGACCTCACGCCACAATTCCAATTCTTCAAAGGCATTTTTTATCGCACTCAGGTATTGAATTTTTTTCTCGCCAAGAAGTTATCCAAATTCTAGAAAAAGTAAAAGTCTGTAGGCACAGGATCTGGTGAGTATGGCGGATGATGGAGACCTTCCAACCTTCCTTCCTTTCTTTTCTCTTGTAACTTGGAGACCGTCTGCTGTGCAGTATGAGATCGCTCGTTGTCGTGCGAGCAGTGGAGACGAGCGATTGACCAAATGACCAAAGCTTATTGGAGATATGCGAGCTTCTCCTTCATTGTGTTCAGTTCTTCACAGTACACATCTGCAGTAATGCTCATCCCGTTTGGTCCATCCAGCTGTGATGAATCCCACCGGCCTTAGACCACCAAACAGTGACCATCACTTTTCTAGGGGTAAGTTTTCGTTTAGAGCATTGTTTAGGTATTGAACCAAGATCCAACCAACTTGCTGAGCGCTTGCGATTGTCAAACAGAATCTATTTTTCTTTGCAGGTAACAATGCGGTTCAAAATTCCTTCGTTTGTGTGCCTGTTAAGCAGTGCAAGACACGATTCTGGCAAGTTTAAACATTGACATGAGCCAAAACTTACATGAAATTTAGGTGTCATAAAGCTTTGTACTTGATGGATACTTCATAATTTGACGGATGCTAGAAAAGTATGCTGGAGGTAACTCGAATGCTGTTTATGACATCTTCACAAGTGAAGAAAGTAAGATATTGTTACGAACCCGAAAGTAAAAGACAATCTGTCCAATGGGTATTTCCATTCTAAGATTTGCCGACAAAAGTAAAGAAGAGCAGAAGTCAAGGGAAAAAGATTGATTCAATCTTTGGACAGACGGGTCGAGTCATTTCACAATAATTGTCCTAGACGATAAAATGACTAGGTTACTGCAGATTGGTATGTCATTCATTGTTTACCAGTTGTTTAGGCGCTCCCTCTTGTTCACTTCTTCGCTGCCACTGTGGTGAAGTTGTCCAGCTTCGGTCACTACGCCCTGTCATGTAACCGAAGTGCTGGTCGCACAGCCGCACACGAACATCAACGACATCATCCGACTTGCTTTTGTTACCGACGGCTTTCCAGCCGTATTAGAACCACATGGCCTAGCACGATGGCAAAAAACCGGACGTCATGTCTTTGTTTCCATAGAAGAAGGGTAAGTCTTTAGTGTGGGACGCTATATGTGTCGATATTCTTGCGCCATCTCATCTTCCTAACTCGTTATTGTCTTGGACAGAGAATAAGTATTGCCATTCAACTAGTTTAACCTAGGCTTAGTTAGTTAGTAGTTATTGATTTAAGTGCATATGTATGTAGTTAATTAAGTATTTTCACTGTACGTTTTTAACTACGTAAATAAATTAATTCATCATCTTGATCAGCCTTTTTTGATGTTACCACTGCAGGAACACAGGCCTCCTCTCTGTGAGAAGGAAAGGGCCTAAATCCACCACGCGGGCCCACTGTGTGTTGGTGGCAATTAAAGATAAATGTTATCTTTGATGACATGGGCGTGTAAGTTGCATGCACGATAAGGATGCACGTTGTGCAGCAACTTGACTAGCCTGCATAAACAATTATTTGCTACATGGTTGCAGAACTTCCTTATAGGCTCGGTAATGGCTCGGTACATATTCCTATCCAAGTTGGCTAAAATAGGCGTTGAATTTTGATTGTTTCTGTAGATGACAGCGATAGCATACTTGCTTTTGCAGCATTACACGTATTTACATTACCTGCGGCGCAGCATATCTTCTTCTTTCATACCCCGTCATCTCAATAGTCACATCCTTTATAGTCATATTACTTTCACAAAATCCATACATAGTGTCTTTGGTCTTCCTCACCGCATAAAGAAAATTCATAAAATAATTTATGCTTGCGAAAAATTTCAATATACTCGTAGATACATGTTTTTTTTTATCGGTTAATACGAACAAGTTTTATAACTTATACTTTAGTTTTAGAAAATAATATTTAATAAAATATTTACACAAAACTAGTTTAAGACCAATATGTTTTGTTCTGTGATACCGAAACTCAGAGCATGCTGACTCCTACAAAATGACTCTTCGTGTCAGAGATACAAATTCTAAAAACAAATATCGTCAATCGGTTGAATCTTAAGGTAGGTAGAGGCACTAACCAGTAGAGGACATAATGCGGACAGACTAACATTTAATATTGGCCAGCCGTTCATTATTGGTAACCTTGAGCCAACCAGACTCACTATGCTATGATAGGTTAAAACTTGTTGTGTTGTCAGTTGGTACATACTTATAAGATCCGAAAGCATTATCTAATGATATTTGTTAATAGTAAACAGTTAGTTTTGTTATCAGCCTTTAGATTAGTGACTGTCTGTGGTTTAATATGAGACAAAGTGTTATGATTGTCGAAAAGACCCAAATATATATTTATATCAAGCGCGCTTCTCGCATACTTACCGTATGCGAGAAGCGCTAGGAATGAGTATTTTCTACTATTATTGTCTTCGAATCCTATATTGATATATTATTTATATAAAGATTATAAATTATATACTTAGTATATATATAGATGTATATACTCAGATAATGAATGTCAAGACACGACTCATTAGAACAAGACTCAAAGACAACACACTAAAGTGAATCTTGTGTTTTACATGAGAGAATCTCTAAACTATTTTTTTTGATGACTCCTGTTCATTTTGAGGCTCGTTGAGGACTTTACTTGGACTCGGTTTGACTTATAGACTCAGAGTCTTTTAGCTCGCTGAGTCTTGAAACGAGTCCTTTGCAACACTAGTTGCTAGGTTGTTCGCTTAGGGGTCATTATTAAATTTGCTTTCATTTTTCATTTAGAGCATCACTTAGAAAGGTCACAGCAATCGTTAGTTAGGTACCCAATTGTCTGACTTGATTCAATCTTGTAACCTCGTATCACTATTTCTGTGTCCATAACTATTATATTTGATTAGGTTCACCTCTTCATAGTGAAAGGAAAATATATCTGGGTTAATAAGCTTCTCATAAGTTCTTGGTACATTATCCAAGTTGGAAGTTTTTTAGAAGGGACCACTGGTCCTTGGTCCCAGTGCCACTGTGGGCCAAAAGACCCCTAACCCGTTTAATCAGCGATGAAGCTGCATTATATTCGCTGTTTTGATTTTTCTACTATTTTAATTTCTCAAACTCTTTCTGCATGAAAATAGGGAATCGTCGTTTGAATAACAGACTACTGTAACAGATGATTTTTAAACGGCTCGTCTATTGTGATTATTCAAAAACATTCACTTTGTCGATAGATATGTTCCTATGCAAATTGCTACCTTGACCTATGTAAATGAACAATTATTAACTATGCCACCTTGTGAAATGCTAAGTTAAAGAGTAAAGAGGTAAATAAAACAGTAAGATCCAAACGTTATAATCTTAATTATTAATTTTATTATCACACTTACGAAAGATACAAAAACATATCACGATGGCACTAGCAGTCAGTGCTTCAGCAGACGTGTAGATACAGTAATATCGAACTGATTGTGACGTCACCTAGTACGTATATAACATATAGTACAACTACATCACCAATCAGCTATAATAATAAATACACACGAAAATAAGTATGTCGACGAAAATTTTCAATTTCAATATCTACAAATTTTGTGTTGGAATAAAGACAAAAACATGATACAATTAATACAATATTTAGATAAAATATGAATAGTTATATCTAAAGTTGATTTGGAGATAACAGACACATTTTAGTGTCGTGTAGAACTAAGGCATGGCGGCAATCTTGTTATGATTCCGTAGGTACATAATAACCGTTTTACATAAATACTTTTCTGTCTTTTTAATTTGAAATCTAAATTACGCATCTCGACATTTCCAAGATACAGAAACTGTTAAATGTCTAAGAAGACCTTTGATATCGGAAAACACTATTTTATAGATGGTAAAGTGATATTGATTTGGTTTAAATTGAATTTTTCGGGCGATTTCCTTTTATATGGAATCCCGGACTTACTCGTAACAATATCTACTACTAATATGTACATAACACTTGTAAAATATAAAAGAATAGGTAGTACTAAGTAGAGAGTACCCATAGGCACGTTTCTAGGCATGAAAAAATATTAGAAACTTAATCTAATTATAGACAAATACAAACTAAAGTAGAAAAACATTGATATTAGGCTGATGGTATGTAGAAAGACTAACACCTAAGTAGTTTCTGGAGTGAATTGACTAAGATTAATGACATATCATAAATGCTGAACTTAGCTGAGTATTTCTAATTTTAACCTTAAAACGAACTTTTAAATAAAAGTGTAAAATAAAATTTTGGTGACGGAGTCACTGGTGATATTAGAAAGAGGATTTATGTAGAAAGAGGCGTAAGTTTCAGCATTATGTCATTGTGTATGTAACCAGAGTTAGTTAAGATAGTAGTGGTGGTTATTTGGGATGGTAGATGCCCCGGGCGGGCCGGGCGGGGCGGCCGCCGATGCCGCCGGCGGCGCGCCGCTTGGCGATGAGCGCGTCCAGCCCGCGCAGCGGCGCCGCCGCCGTTGTCTCTGCCGGCGTCGGCTCGGTCTCTGTTTCACTCTTCTGTTCCGCACTAGTGCTCTCTTCTGTCTCCTCCTCTGACTTCTTAGGCGCTTCAGTGGTTGCCTGTGATATACAAACATAAACATAAGTAAAAGTAACCATTAAAGCTGTGTAGCCATCAGTGAAGTACCATTTTATCGCTAAATAGTTTCATGACTTTCGTATCATTTAACTGCAACCCATCGTTAGTCTAATACTACCTCTGTAGAAGCAGCCAGCTTCCTCTTCAGGAGGGGGTTGACACGGCGAGCCGGGGGAGTGACTGCAGCGCGGGGCTTAGGCGAGGGGGCGAGTTGCAACCTGGTGCGAACCCTCAGGCCGCTGCGAGGTGCCTCGGGAGCGGGCGTGGGTGATGAAGCCTATTTCAATGGAACACATTAATACAGATTCAACTTGAGAACGTCAAGTATTATATAGCATAAACGGACGATGGATTTTCCATAGATATACCAGTCCTGATGTTATCTGGTTATTCAGTGTCATGATCAACCCCGGTTGCAGAACAAGAGTTGAAAAACTACTTAAGATTTGCGAGCTAATTGGCTCGTGATCTGCAACAGGCTATTTCGACTAAACATATTCTAGCTATAGTAACAGATATTTGTGTATCTATATATACCTCCGCATCGGCATCAGTAGCTGGTGATTCAGGGGCCGAGGTTTCGGCAGGGGCTTCCGAAGCAGCCTCGGGGGCTGTGCTGACGCCTCTCAGGCGAGGGTTGGGTCGCAGATTCAGCCTGGGTCCGGGGCGGAGTGAGGCTGGCCGGAGACCGGGTCTGCCACGACTACGTGGAACATATAATATATAAGTATATGTTTCTAGGGTAGGTTAAACGTATAGACTCAGCCTATCGCAATCCTATCGCAAGATATTTTACGACATCTTTAACTGATGTCGTATAATAACTGCGGCAGAGGATATTTTTTTTACTACTCTCTTTTTATGATAGACTCGAGCTTGACCACTATCTCTCACCTGATGGTAAGCGATGATATGGTAGACGATGAAGCACGCTTGCTTAGAAGCAATCTATTCCCTATTGACTTAAATACTCTACTCTCATAGCAACATATTCATAATTTTCTAAAATGGATTTATAAGAAATTTGCCAACGATTCGGTATTTGACTCAAACGGCCACTAATTTACCAATGGGCGATCGAACACTCTGTTTGGTTCTCAGAATGATTCATGTAAAAAATAATATTCACAAACTATTGCAAATAAACATTTTGGTAACATTATGCTATATTTAAATAAATTCAAGTGGAAAAATTCAAAAGCAGTAAAGCGGCATATGCCACTGAAGCTATATCAAACTGATTTAGAGGTGAAATTGATGTCTCTCTTTCTGCCTCACCAATATTATTTACAAAACATAAACTATATCTCATAAACATTCTGTCAACCAGAAGGAGAAGAATGTATCATCCGTACTGGATAATGCATTCTTACCCAACGGAACTTAGCTTACCCAATAGTCCTAGAAGGAATGGGAGTAGTTTCAGCAACCTCTCCGGATCCTGCGCTAGGCGATGTGCTGTCTTCAGCAGCAGAGCTGGCGGCTGCGGCGGTAGTGCTTGTGGTAGACGGACCTCTCCTCAAGCCTGGACGAAGCCTAGGTCTGAAAGTTCCAAGAGATGGTGGTGTAGTCAATATTTCAGGAGTTCAGATTGTGTCCAAAATTAAAATAAAGTGAAAAATAAATCTTAATCGGGTCAGTACTTCAAGAGATTACATTTAACACACAAACAAATAAATTGTCAAGTCCGTCAACTCGACTACACCTCGAATCATAAAATTGATAATCCGATGTCCATCAAAGTGGCTTGATATAGGGGGCCTTTGTCATCATCAGCCAGCAACAGCAGTACACTGCTGGACATAAGCTTCTCCAGTTGCACGCCATTTGCTACGATATTGACATTCGTGGTATCCACTCAAGAACACGTTTACTCCAACGACCATCGGTTTTACGGCTAATATAGCCGGTTTATTGCCACTTCTGTTTTCTTGGGCCTTTGTGATTTCGTAAAATTGCAAGTAGTTTGAACATGGTTTATATTTTACCTGGGTGCGGGTGCCGCTGGGGCAGCTGGGGCTTCACTTGATGCTGCTTCGCTGCCGGTATCGTCCGCCGCCGACACGGGGGCAGATGTGGTGGATACTGGTCTGGTGCGGCTCGCGAACAGGCCACGACGACCGAACGCCTGCAACAAGGAATACCCTCGTTAGATAAACGGAATTTTGTCATACTTACTGCGCTGTCAAAATGCCTCAATTAACTGACTTGGCTTTGGAGCAAATATTTGTGTCCATTTTTTTTACTTTTAATGAATAAGGACAAGACGGTTTAACCCCATATAAATTGGCTGCGCCAAAATTCACGGGTGATGCTGAAGAGTTCTGCAGATTATGGAGAGTTTGTCGTTGCTGTAGTATAATTTTTCTGTTCATCTAGTTGAATGCTTTATCAAAAGGTAGGTTTTTACCTGCGCCTAAGTGTTATGTAGGATTTATTTTACTAAAACCAGAAAAAAATCCCAAGAGCTTTTTATTCAATGCAAATGCCGCTCTGTACTACCCATTACCTAGGATGCTTTTGCTAACGATATGGTATATGAACATTTACACCATTTGAAAGTACAAGCCACTAGCTATAAAACCACTCGAACCTAGTAATTAACATTTACATCTTATCAAAATATTTAAATGTTTCGTAACACGGACTTAACTACTGTATTTAGCTGACACAAAATTCGCAATGCAAAACAGTACAGTCGCTCTTATAGCTAGGTTATTAGCTAAGTAGACGCAGTAAGGGGTCAATGAATATGTATGCAGACCTTGGGTTGTGTGACTGGTTTCTCTGCTGGGGCTGCTGTCGTGGAGTCAGCGGCGGTAGAGCTGCTTCCAGCGGTAGTCTTTCGCCCGCCTATACTGGGCTTCCCGAAGCGACCTGGCGAATAAACACACATTCAATGCATACCTACGGACATACTAGAAGAGGAACACTTGACACTTATTTGATGGTACTGACATTTTCAAAATGAACGTGGAAAAGGCGAGATATAACCCAAAATTGTATATATACGAGTATAAACGATTTCATCGGCAGTTGCCGGTCGATATGTACTCGTAGATATTTCTTATTTAATAAGACCATTTTGTTCAAGATGGTGCCAATAATATTCTGTATCAGCTTGCCAACAACATTTTCGTTTGAAAACTTTTCCTGTTTAAACTAAGCGGTTTCGACAAAAGCATACAGTATTTAGATCTAGTTGCTGTGATATCGCAATGTCGGTCAGATTATTATACATAGATATATAATATTAGTTGTAAATATATACCGACTTCACCGCGTCATGGTCAACTAGCTCTACTTGTTAGAATTCCTAACGAAATTACGTCAATGTCTTTTAAATTAAGTACTTATGATAGATCTCCTGGAATAGATAGATTTATCTATTCCAGGAGTTTCATCAGTAAAATGATATACAGAAATCTGCCTTGAGTAACAAATGTTACAGTAACATTAATTAAACAAAAGGCCGGTTACTGAATTGAGATTTTGGAGTTCAGTACATGTCAAACCTTATTTTCTTGCCAGATTTGGCCCAACTTACAGGCTAAAGTAGAGTTTGACAACTCAAATGATTAATTCAGTAATCAGAGTAAAATTGTTCTCACTTAGAACGCCTGTTACTAATTGTGTAATATCCATCCATACTAATATTATAAATGCGAAAGTAACTCTGTCTGTCTCTCTGTCTGTCTGTGATCTTTTCAAACATAAGCCGCTGATCCGATTTTGATGAAATTTTGTATGGAGATAGTTTGAGACCCTGGAAAGAACATAGGATAGTTTTTATCCCGGCAATCTTAACGGGGTGGATAGGGGAATGGAAGTTTGTATGGCAAACCTGTAGGTTTGCCATACATGCTATAGGTTTGTATTATTGCGCGATATAAAATATCAGGCTATTCAAAGTACTAATGCTACGCCAGACGAAATCGCGGGCCACAGCTAGTACTTAGTGTAAAAATGACCTATTTTAATAAGTACTAGCTGTTACTTGACTTAAATGTTGACTGAAATGCTTCAATGTTCATTGCCCTCAAAATTGTAAGCAAACAATGGGTGAGATACTGATGAGCTCATTACCATTATATCATTGTAATTTAATTTAGTAATTGTACTCAATCTTCCCTGCAGGGATGTGATTACTTTATGGGTAAACTACTGTTTGTCTGGGGTACTGTGACCTTTGTTTATCGTCTGAGACTGATAGCAATGATGCCAAATATATTGTTCCTACCGATTTCAGTTAAGTGTTGTAACTACATAATTAAACAATCAACCTTCCCTAATAAGCAGCGCATTTATTCTTAGTCGTTTTCCAGCAGCCAGATAATATTATAGGCTCAAGGCCTATAGAAAGCAGTGGTGGCCCAGTGATATAGGCCCTGACTTACATGTCGTAGGTCCTTGGTTCGAACCAAGGCAGGCACATTACTTTGTGTAAATTATTTCATCACCACTTTTCTAAATACGGTGAAGCAGAATATTGTAAGGAAACCGGCATGTCTTAGAATCAAAACTTCAAAGACATGTGATATCCACCAAACCGCACTGACCACGTACAGAGGGTACGTGGCCAGTGCGTGACAGTGTGGAGGCATGTGTCCCAGCAGTGGGATCATTAAAACGCTGATGATGATGATGATGATGATGATGAAGGGCTCTACATGTTTGTCGAAAAGTCAAAAATGTATAGAATTGACAAACGCTATCGAAATGTCACGTGGTCAATCCCAAACATTTTGGCATTTCGACAATTAAAAGGTAAAATAAACAACGTCGAAGATGAGTTATACCGAAAATGAGTTATCAAAAGTCAAAAAAGTTCGGCATTCGCCACTTGACATTTCGGTAACGTATATACATTCTATATCATTCATTTTAGCAATCACTATCGCCGATAGGATGTCTCTTTGTAGATTTCTGTTCGGGTTTGGTTCGTTTATGTGGCTCCAAAAATCAAATCAAAGCAAATCTTTGCAGAAGTTCGTCCAAATCTATGTTTAACTTCCAGAAAACAAATGTTTATGTTTACTTATTTGAGACTTCTACGGAAGAAGAGTTCTTGTCTAAATTCTCCATTCCAGTATACACTACACATACTATACAGTCGAAGCAAACTCGAAATAAATGTGGGCGGACATATATAAAAAGCATTTTACCCGAATTTATCAAGGAAGCCTGTGTTAATATCGCGTCGGATTTCAGGAAATGTCATTTAGGTCATCAGTCAGGTGCCTGAACGTAGGCTAACGACCAAACGCGATATTGCCGTGATTGTCCATAGTAACAAGTAGCGGAAAAGTATTATCTTTTTTGATATTTAATTGATAAAGACTTGGTTCTTTTCCTATCAGAGCGCTGGATATGATAACAAGAAACCCACGGTGAAGTTCAAGGTAGTTTGGACTATGATACAACTTTCAGATGTTTGGAATCATTCTTAAGGCCGTACCCTGACCAAAAAATCAACATGAGATTTGAGCATTCCTATTGGCCTAGCGGCACTGGTGGCGCATGAATTACAGTAGTGAATACGCCCAGATTTTGGAATAACTTCTTTATAAAATCGAATATTGGTCTTTTGAAAAAAATAAATCTACCAAAATGTTCGTTATCAATTTGTCTATCCATTAGTGTTAGTACAAAACATTATTAATGAACACTTTACGAGGAGATGCATGCTATCAATCATTATTTCTCATTTTTATGGTTTTGTTGGAAGGAGATTAGTGAAACATATATTACATTTAAAAAAAAAAAAAAACTAAAATTTTGGAATCAATAATATGTAGAAATTTAATGTATTTTTATTAGTTGATATTTCATTTTAAATAACGAGTAGATAGCTCCTTAAAACTGCACGAAAAACGGCTAGCGCGGCGTTTTGCTCGGGGTAGCGCCTTTGTTACTTCATTCTATAGATTTGTCAATTTGTAGAAACAGGGTTTTTGGGCCCTTGGTAATCATTAATAGTACCAATGAATAGGGCCTAAGGGTCAACGCAGTCCAACGGCAACAACGAAAAATGGTTAAGCAATCACACATAGTAATTAATCTGTTTCTATGATGCAATCTAGAAATTTGAACTGTCCAAAAATAAAACAGTACCTATCAACGTTATCATTGTAACAAAACTAGCTTATCTGATATCAACCGACAAACAACACTGCGGTGAACTATGTCCGTGATGTAACATTAGAAGTGTCACCTACATTGAGACACGCCATTTGTCTTCAATCGCCTTTCCCACTCCATTGTTTCCAGCAGATGTATGAATACATTCATCTGATTCATCAAGCATAAAACAAATCTTTAGACCATCCACGCACTAAACATTCGTGAGAAAAACTATTCACATAATGTGTAGAGCGTGTGTAGGTTTATGGCCATACGGATATTCTCCGTAGCGTGATATTCGCTTAAAATGCATAGTCGCAACAAAAACAATCGCAGAGCAAGAAATGAATAATAAACACAACTTTCGCAGATGTAGTGTCTACTGCATATATAACTTGGGTTTGTAAGCAGCGTGCTAGGAAAAAGACGACCAGTCCACTACGGTTTCATTATGTGAAGATATGAGACGCTGGGCTTTAGTACGTGAATGTATCATTATATCAATTAAGGCACTATTTAATTTGATACCTCGTAAAACATTTTCAACTCCATCAGCTAATGTATAAGACAATCATTTATATAATATTGCAGGCAAAATATAGTTTTTTTTTTCTAACGCCTGATGAAACTATATAAACTATGAGCAACAGTCGTGTAACAGTCATTGCTATAAGAACAATCTAAGACTACATATATGATATTTTTATTGTACCTAACTTTTATCTCATGCACCTACTTAATTTAATAAATGACGAATAACGATCAATTTCGATCTCAATAAAAAATTACGGTGTAGAAAACACGCGTCTAATAGAATCAATAATTAGCTTCAATTAAACCACGTAGTGGACTTTCGCCGATCGCGCCGAGATTCTAGAACTGGATTAGTGAATGTAGTTCATGGTGAAGCTGTTAGTGTGGTCGGTGTGACACGTGTAATCGAGAGCTTACCTCGCACGCGTGTGGAGGTCTCCTGTGGGGCTTCGGTGGCGGCGCTGGCGGGGGCTGGGCGGGTGCGCGCGCCGGCGCGACCCTTGAACCGCGAGGGCCTGGTGGGCGCCGCGGTGGTAGTGGTGGGCGCCGGCGTGGTGGTGGTCGTGGTCGTCGTGGTCGTGGTGGTGGTCGTCGTGGTCGGCGTCGTGGTCGCTTCCTCCGTGGTACTCATGAACTCCGTCGTGGTCCATATATCGTCCTCGACCGTCGTCGTACCGTCGAAATTGATCTCATTCGTCGGGTTGATGTCATTGTTTAGGTTCTCTCCAGCTAAGTACGCGTACAGGTCCAGAGCCACCTTCTCCATCGCAGTCATGGTAGTGTACTCAGTGGTCTCCTGGTCATAAGGAGTGGTCTGCTTGTAGTCAGCGGGCAGTTTTGAGTCATCTAAGATCTCCTGGAACCTAATGCCCGACGATAAGCTGTGACCTTCCCTGGCGGACTCTTTGGCATAAGTAGTTTCTTTGGCAATTGGTGTCGTTTCGGGAACGTCAGTTTCAGTAGTGGTGCGGCTTTCTGAGGAATATCTACTTGGTGGCTCTTTGTATTGCGACGGGGAAGGAATGTCACCGGAATGAGTCTTGAAGCTGTCCAGGTCTACAAGTTCCGAGCTTGGGCGTCTGTAAATATAAGAAATCGTTATACATTAATAAATTTTCGGCTTTGTTGTGCATTCAGAGTGAGTGATCGGTGTGTACGTTACCTGATGTGCGCACGGGTCCTGCTTCTGGTCTGACCGATCGACTCGTCGGCTACACTGTCGCTTTGAGACCGTCCGCGTTGTCTAACTGTTTCAGAAGATACTTCAGGTACGTATGTTGTAGATGTAGCTGACGCTAAGTTACGACCTCGAGGCGGGAACCGTGTGCTTGATGGCAACCTAACGCTTTGAATATTAAGAAGTGTGATTAATATAAATAATTACAAAAAGTATGAAGTGTATCCTAAATTTAGTGTAAAATGTTTAGTAATACAGTGGAACATGACATACCTAATGTCCTCCTCCTCTTCCTCGGAGACGGGTGCAGGCGCGACGGTCCGGCTGCGGCCTCGACCTCTGGTCGCCGCTGGAACAACTTCGTTTTGTATTTCTGGAGTAGCAACAGTGGTAGCTGTTCTGTCAATAGAACTGTACTTATTCTTAGTTTTACTTTCGTTAGCGATGTGATTCTCACTTTCAATTTTCTCTGGGCCATCGTGAGAATTGTGAACAGGGGTAGCTGTAGTAGATGAAGCTTTGTCTTTTCCTTTTCCATCTTTTTTGTTGCCTTCTTCATCCTCGTCATAGTAATAATAGATGTACTCATACTCGTAGTCCTGGCCATTGGGACCTTTTTTAATTTGAATCCTAGACTGGGGCTTCTGTTCTGAGCCAGCTGTTTCTAAATTAATATTGGACGATAACAATCCGGTGTTGATGTCGTCGATTGTGTCAAAATTAATAGGGATGTAGTCGAATTGCTGGTTAGCGGTAGCAGATGGTGGAGCAGTAGTAAGGACAGGTTTCTGGGTAGTTGTGCCTGCAGTTTTACTTAATTTTCCAGATTCTGACATTGCTTCTAATGCAACAGCCATTTTAGGATTAGTTTCAACATCCTTTAAATTCTCGTGTATTTTAATGTCTTCTAATTTTGATACGGGTATATCAATTTCAATTGATTCCGAAGCTTTGCTTTTCAATCCCTTTTTAAACAAAGCTTTCTTGTCTTCTTCGATGGCGACGATGCCTTCACTAGCGTGTTTGACCTTTCCGCTGTGCAGCTTCTTCACAATCTTTTCACTTTCATCTGGTTTGAAGTTTCTGTAATTCGGGTGCTTATCAGGTATTTTGTGTGAAGTCTCGAAGTTTCTTAATGGAGTTTGTTGTCCTGAACTGACCAGCACATACTCCTCACCGGGCCGAGGCTCCGTGATGATATCTACGTCGGCGTACGCCGAGTAGAACGTGCACATTAACAAGCATCTGTAACAAAGAAACGGAATTTGTGAGATCTCCATCAACATGGTAAGTTACGAAAGTTTCTTACATTACAGAATAGGAGTCAGTGCTCCGTGACTCAGCAAGATGACATCTGGCAGCTGCGCCTACGAGTCAAAAGCTTGCGACCCTGCACAAGGAACTCTGAGTCACCAATTCATTTCATCACCGCATTCTCGAGCTGGGTATTGTTTGTCTACCAACACAACTTGGCTGTTATTGAGCGTTTCTAATGTGTATGTTTAAAGTGACGTATAATCACGAGTTTGTACGGGTATATTAGCACATTTATGTACATTGATTGGTTTCATAACTGCCATCGATTTGCATAGCTATCGATATTACTGGCACAGTTGCACGATGGGGGCAAAGAAGTTGTGTGAAAATTCATCTAGATGACTACAAAACAAGCATTGTCGAACATTGCAAGAGTGATGTGGTCGTGAGAAATGGCGGCGAAAATCAGAGCGTGGGTGTATTACGCATTTCGATTCCGCGCAAGTGCAAGCCGATCGATGAGGCAACTCTGAATGACGTTGACGATCACTTTCTCACACTCTCACACGAGTACACAAGCCGAGCCCGTCTGCGGACTGCGGCCATTACAATACATTACAGTATTTATGGCACTTTATAATTGATCAACCTGTCATTAAAATTATCAATACGTAAGAGCTGTTACGAGTGTTGCAGCATCCGCGACTCCGCGTCCTACAGAGTGTTTTATGCTAGTTTGACGAGACAAGAATTTTGCAACTTTTCACGATCGAAGATGATTTTGCAGTTGCCCAACCGACGGGTTACAGACATTAATAACCCGGGCTGTTAAGCTCAGACTTGGAGAAAACCTCTTGCATTAATAACAATGACATGTACATTAGTCTTTCGGAACCCTGCCGCTGCAGTAATGGGTATAAAAAGTGCAATGAATCATATCACGGCTACTTAATCGAATCGCAAATCCAATTATCGGTGTCGGAAGTGTTTGAGCTTCCGTACAAGTTCTTGTGAGCCTCGACGGTATACGGAAGGTGATCGAGGGATAACAAGCGAATGGCGCTATTGGAATTAAGTCCATCCGATCGCATTAGGCCACCTTCATTTCACTGCGTGTGAGGAAGTGTGTGACAACGCACGCGCACGCCAGTGAATGTGTTGCACCGACCGTGACTGGTTCCGATGCAGCCAATTTACTTATGAAGGTTACTGCGAATACCGACTGGACAATAAAACTCGGGTTAACGATACATATTGTTGTTCAAACGACCGGACTTTAGTTAACCTTTATAACTTTGGTGCAAAGCATAAAACAAACTCTTCAAATTGTGTCGAATAAATCAATTGGCATGATGTAGTGTAAGATTGCTTTCGAGCATAACAGGATACAGTCAACTAGTTTGCTCTGCTTAAAACTGTGTTTAAAAAATGATAAATAGATAAAAGAGGTGTAACAGCTTCCAGCAAAACTTGTACTTGAATATCCGCTTTCCATAAAAACAATACGTAATTTCCTGTATATCCATCTGACGTCACACAACATCGTCGTTGAGCTAAATTAATCTTACATAAATATTATGGTAAATCATTGAGATAATAAATGCAGCCTCAATTCCGCAGTGGAGTGTAACGAGACCAGTGCCTGCGTCTGTACCGGTTCAATTTCACTAGATGTAAGGTCGCGAGGCAAGGCTAGGTGAGCGTGGAGCGTGGACCGATACACAAATGCGATACCTACCGATACTAGGTCCCTGCTGAGTGCTGCAGCCAACTATTTTGTATACACGCACGCTTTGCGAATTTGATCCGCATTTAGTGTTTTATTGATTCTTGTGTATAGGTAACCAGAAAACATAACTTAAAGTAGCAGCTGAATATTGTATGATTCTACAAAATGTTTAATTTAAAAATTGATTTCATCCTGTCCATGTGTTCGTCTCTTAAAGTCAGTTGTAGATGGTAAGCGTTATAAATGATGAGCACATATAACGAAGGTACTCTCATGCTCTTTAAACTTTACATGATGGTATTGCCACATGTATCCGAGGGTTCAGAAAGTTCAAGGCGTGTCATGGCACCGTTTATTTGTACCATTTGGATTTAAGACACGAGAATCAACTTATTTTAGAATGTAGTCGAACTACATGGGACGCCTACGATGCCTTTTGTTTAACACATCTACGGTTTTGTCTTTTACGTCAAACTGTAGCATCGACCTCAAGTAACAAGGAACAATATTCCTGATATGATATCCTGTCCTGCCGTCTGTCCCTTGTTACTTGTGGTCGACGTTACAGTTTTCTTACATTCCGTCTTCGTCTTAGTAATAATTAATATAAAGTTTAATATAACTACAAACAGATTCTGCCGATAACGTGGTATAAATAAGCTTATCGTGAAATATATCACAAAGGCTGTTCTAAAATAGATCAATCGGCCTTTCGCTAAGTGGCGTGACAAATCGCGATCTACCGAAAAACTTTACACAATATTTCTTTTTGTCGCGTGCACCTCTGGTGGTTTGTTATTTATTACATAGAAAATACTCTTTTGTAACAACGACTGACGACATGTCAAACTAGCATACTCCGGTCCATTTCAGAAGAATTTTAATTGTACGAAGATGGAGTATGCGCTACTTGGCGCGTACGCAAAAATTTATTAGCAAATTTAAGAGCCACAATTATATTTTTTTATAAATAACGAGTGAGTGCGTCTGCATCGGTGCATTAATCATTAGTGAGGATGCTTAGTCAGTGCTCGTGACTTGATTACATCTGGGTTCGGCAAACCTGCGTTTCCTCCCAACACGAGTGGTGCATCGCCCCTCGCCCCATCGCAGAGGAAGCCGCGGCACTATCTCCCGGGAAATTGAAAGATCTGAACGTGACAAGAAAGTATTGCCTTCCAAGTCTTTCACTACTACAGCATGCGCAATATTACCATCTCTTGATTAAATAGCACCGCAGTGCTAAAGGTTAAACTCTCTCCGTGGTAAAAACAAGTTTCGTGGTATCTATGCTCCTTTGCTTGTTTGTAACTTGTTCGTCAACTTCGCCTATATTGTTTCACTTTCAACACAGGATTGAAGATAATGTCCTTGTTAAGGATGCATTTCACATGCTCTATGCTGTTCTTGGTCTAGTGTAGACTCCTTAAATGTTTCATAACGTCTCAAGAATCTCAAGATCAGTGGAGCACAGACTCCTAATACAAATCTTGGTCACAGTTACGCAAAACATCTAACAAATCATATATGCAATGTCACTTTATAATTACAAACATACATACCAGCAGGTTTTTAATTATCGTGTGAACTTTATAATTAAGATAACAAATATCTAAGATAATTCAAGTTATTGTATACTAACTTACACCACATAGACATTGGCCAACCGCTATGGATGGTAGATGCAAGGTTAAGCTCATATATTTTTATTATGTTTCATGTAATATGTATAGTTAAGTATACAGTAAAGTGCCTCGAAATGGCAACCTGCCCATTGTTGCATTGGCCATGGAACCGTCGAAAAACGTTTATACAAACAAAATTGAATAATTTTTTTTATTGTATTGTTATCGTGACTATATCATGCATATTGTAATACCCGCCAATAGCTTGTTCACACCTATTAGTTTCAGAATTTAAATCGCTAATATGTTTATTGCAGTTGCATGTTTGTTATTCACCGCCCTGCGCTACAAACAACAATTTCACTTGTAGCCGTAGGTGGCACTTTCAAAACGACAAACTGAGAACAAAAGCTTTTTACGGTAAGATTTACAATGTTGAGTACATCCGGAGTTAAACATACATTCTGCCGCAAATATGTGTCGTTATATAACCACAACATAATATAAACGAGCAATCGTTTCACATTTCTGAAATAAAAGTGGTCACATTAATATTTAGTGAGGCAGTTTATATTATTCAATGAGGTGACAGAGAACCGGTGGAAAACTGGTTCTAGGAAAACCTGCGTGGAGCTACCGCAGGTACTTAGGTACATTTGGACAGAAGTGGTGATTGTTATCCGTGGGACAACACCTGAACAGGAGGGGGTCAAGGACGGACCATATTTCCCACACATTCATAATATTTACTTACTTCGCCAGACAAAAAGCAACCTACGGCTTTAGAGAAATCATAGGTTTAAACTGCAATTAATAAAAAACACGTACTAAAACCACTTTCAAGAAATCAAGAAATTTTGTGTTATCCATCAAAAGAATGTCGGTTTCGAAAACAACCTTTGCAAAACTTGATTTGCATAAACAATTTCTGAAGAAGACCAATCTGTAAGTACTGATTTCCTACCTAGATAAATTGTAGATCTTTTAATTACAGAGTCACTACAACTATAATTAACCTGCCAGGTGAATCTGTCCTGAGAAATGTTGCGCTAGAGATTTTTAAAATTCACACTTTATTTTAATAGAGGCCTCATATTATCTTGCTTTGCGGATACGGGTTCATTTAGCTCAAGTTGCTATTTAGGTATAGCTGTTCTCTCTCATTCTATATATAGCTTTTCTTCATTGGAATGTTAAATATGGATATCATTTTTATCCAACGACACGTCCATAAAGCAAAAGTAGGTTTTAAATAAAACAATAATTAGTTATCTGCTAGAAAATAAAGAATGAAAAAGATTTTCAGTAGGTAGCGACAATTCATGGCGTTAGTTAATATTGTATAGCACCCAAGTACTGAAAGGCATCCTGAAGATGATTCGCACAACTTGATTTGCATAACAACTAACCCAGCGTGTATAATATTATAAAATCCGTCACTTTGACATTAGCGTGTGCAGTTAGCTCACAAGTCACACATTACGCGATGTTTGCATAGGTGCGCAAGAGTAGAACATCTCCTAGCGGCAATTTCGATTGCAACCAGTTAGGTAAGAGCAGTTGTAATGTTAGGTCGTGCCAAATTGTATTATAATAGCTCTTTACTTGAATCATTATTTTTTGTGTCTACGTATTGTTTTATGTCTGTTAGAATCACCTTGGTATGGCATAATTTATTCTAATTATTAAATATGTAACAGTTTAGCATCTTAGAGGGACGTGTAATAAAAAAAAAGTTTTGGGTAGTAGTAACTCAATTAGTAGGCCAGAATTTGTAATACAGTATTCAAATTCTTGATGGTCTTATCGCCTATTTACATACTGGTGTAACAAAAGATAACATTTGCCAACGATTATATTCAATAGATATAAAATCCACTACCATAAAAAATAGTGAGTGGTATTTAATGATTCATACAATACAGGCTGTGTTTAAGTTTAAGTGTTTAATTCTGAACACGTGTCGGGTCCTGAGAACGTTGACAAGTAGCGGCGTCACGTGGCTAAGTGCCGGCGCGGGCGCACCGAATACCAAGCGCGCACCATCGCTGACATTCTGTGAAGGAGACGCAAAGATATGCGCATCCCATCATAGATGACGACGATAATCTACACCAATATTATTAATAGATAATATTTGTAAGTATGGATGCAGGAGGTAATCTAGAAACGAAACATCCGATTGAAAAATGTATATCCATACAATGTTACATTATCGCTTAATGTAATCTCTTTTTATCCCGGAACAAGATATATATATTATTTTAAACACCGGTGCTTTTCAAACTATACTGCGAATTGTCGATCGAAGCGTGTCTACTACAAGTAAAACCTATCGAAATACGTAATCATAACACAATATCTTGCATAAATACCCCGATTCAAAGAGTAAAATAAGTATAACTTTTGAACGGCTGAACCGATTTAAATCAAACATAGCTAAAAATACTCTCGAAAAATTCATCTTCCAAACAAAAATTAAAATGGATTTTTCCTTATAGGAGCTACGATGCCACAAACAGATACACAAATACACAAACACACAAAAACTTATAACGCCCGTCTTTTTCCGTCGGGGGTTAAAAAGGACCGGTTTTCAGGATAAAGTAGATTTAGTCAATAATTAATCAACTTCATGTTCATAAGCCGAAAACCCGGGCATAATGTATTTGGTATAAGTTTTCTTACACTCTGATGATAACGCCAGATTTATCCCTACTAATAATGTATGTAATGCATAAACTTTGGTTGAAATTGCCACACAGTTATCTTACATAATGCTCACATCTGCCTGATGACATTAGGTATATAGCTGGCTAGGCTATAGGTTAAAGATCCAAATAAAAGCTACGTAATAAATGACATGTGTCAATTAATGATTATTTCACCAGATTTCACCACACATATCTATGGCTTTTACGACGAATCGTAGTCGTAAATTAGTATTTTATTGAAAATTCTTTGCAATCCAACATTTTCTTCAGTAACTCTTAATACAATGAGAAATAGGATGCTGTATGCTATAATTATTGTATTCAATACCTTTGCTAGATCACGTAAAATACGGACTAACGCTTGTAGATCGAATTAGGAGTTGATGTTATTACACTCGAGCTAAATCGTCTTGCCGAATATAGCTAATTGGATGAAGAAGGCATCCAGCCAGTCTAATTCTTATGAGACCTTTCTTCCACTACCCAGGGAGTGCCCGACAGGGACCACAATGATCTAAAATTGTAACCGACCATCTAAGTTCACATGTGGAAGCAATAAATATATATTGTATAATAAATATATATATGTGAGTATGAAGCCCACGCAAATATTAAGAAGAAACAAACAACTTGCATATCAAGCAGAAAGCCCATTTTTATCAAGAACGATATCTTTCTTTCTTTTCGTGTGAGGATGTGGCCACATCTGGTGTCAGAGTTAATTAAGCCGCCTCTACTACAACTATATAAGTCCTGGTTTCCTCACGATGTTTTCCTTCACCGTTGCCTATGGTATCCAAGATAGACTTAGAAAGTACATATGAATTTGGAAAAGTCACATTGGCACTTACCCGGATCTGTACGCACGACCACAAGCACGAGAGGCGAGGAGGTCTTAGCCACTGGACCACCACGATATAGAAAAACCAAACAAGTTTCACAAGAAACTGTAATTCTGTCAGCGATGACGATTGCTAAAATGCCAAAATGTAAGGGATTCACCACGTGGCATTTTAATAGCGCTTGGTAATCTCATACAGTTTTAACATTTTATCAACTGTGGGTCACTTTTCTGCAACCTCTGACTGAACTATATTCGACGTTTTGCTTAAAAATTCCAAAAGAAATGACTAAAATAGTGTTCTCTATTCATAACAGTGCTATAATGAGCAAGACTACGAATAAAATCATTTCGTCAGTGCGTTGTGCCAGAGTAATAAATACGGCCAGATGTAACCGATATCTTGTGCAAACGGATATGAACAGTATTCGCTGCCGGAATCAATTAGAGCATTCCACGCGACCGTATCAATGAAACACAAAGGTACTTGGGCTTTTTGAAAAGGGCAAGCTGTGTGTGGTCCCTTAAAAATTTGACACCGTAATGGTCTTTTTGGACCGAAAAACGCTGGTGTTACGATCTGCACTCGGTCCTGCCGGATTGGCCGGAAAAGCCAAAAGATACAGTTGGCTGGAAATCTATGTGGGAGTCTTTTGCCCAGCAGTGGAACAAGATAAGCTAAATAAAAAAAACTATCAGCAAATTTATGAACAGTAGTGTATCATTTTGGCTCCAACGTTACTTTCCTACGTTATTTTGAGAATACATGGGCTGTTGAGTATTATATACCACTAAAACCGCTACTAAAATTAACACTTTTATAATAAGCAATTAGTATGTATTATTTGGAACGTGCATATTTTATAGTGGTTTGTTGTTGAAGTATGTTGTAACATTAGAAGCATTTGTGCGCGTTTAATAATGCTAATCTTTATTTATAACACGTTTTAATATTTATATCTGATGGCCACATGTTTTCGCGCGATTAAATTCTCGAAATGTCTCGTATATTTGGCCCTAAAGCATTTGACAAATGTCACATTTATACGTAAAATATATAAAATAAAAGAGTGAGTCAGAGAAACCCGGATCCGAATGACAATAATTTCACGATACAAACCCGGTTTATGTAACCAACAGGTTATCATTAAACACTGGTTAAGTAATATTTGTCATTTGACACGCAATAAATTTTGATTGTATTTAAATTAGTAGCGGTACTTAGAGATATGAATAGGTTATTACTAGGAGTCACGGAATGTGTCGGTATTGTGTATTGTGGATACCATTCGCCTAACTAACACTGGGCTGGCATGCGTGCCTATAATTTCAAAGCTGCGAATAATTTCTGTAACGTTTATTAGAAAGTATTGTATGAACAGTTAGTCGTTAATACCGGCTGATCGCAAGCTCAGGGTTACAAAAACGCAAATATTATTGAGAAAGGCTTGCCCAAAATATTTAGCAGATTTCGCAAGTCCTTGCCGTTCGACATTTACTATAGCCTGGTTACGCATTGTGCGTTGTTCCACAATGCAACTAAAATTTTGAGTAATTGTAGCAATTTCGTAAGTTTATCATTGAAATAGAGTTTCCGGACGTATAAATAGAATCTCATTAAGTTATTTGATGCACTGTTATTATTGACTTTTCAATATTACATGATGAGAAATAGAATACTAATTTTCTTTCAAAGTCGCTTTGTGTGTTGTTGTCTCTTCAATATGGTTTATTATTAACGAACTGCTAGTAGTAAATAGAAGAACAAATTACTCCGATGTTTCAAGGAAAAGGAACCATTTAAAATTGGACATAACTATTATTGGAACACGGAAAGCGAACCTTCCAAACAGAAAATTGGAGGGAGCGAATTTAATCATTGAGTGCATTCATATTTCAAGAGCATTCTGAACTTCCTAAATGCGGCACGTGAACGGACGACGTCGACGGCGACACTCGGGGCTCCCGCGTGTCGGTGTGTCCTGGTACAAGGTCTGGTCGCCGCTGTCCGCTCGCACCTCGAGGTCGCCGGTGAACGTAGCCACGGGGGCAAATATGTGCGCGTAATCAATTGCCTATTTATTACTCGTGCTCACTCCTTCACTCCTCGCACACCCAATAAAGACGCAAGACATTTTATCAAGAAAACTAATTCAACACGCTTATACAATGTTTGATGAATCACGATTCGCGGTCTGTCTTCGACATTTACTGCAGCAGAATCAAACAATTTACATTAGCTAGACGTGTGCACTACATCACTGACGGACGTGCCGGATCATACGCGAATGCGAAACGAAATCGAAAGGGTAACACAAGTTTACTGAGCATACTTTCAAATCGGACAATCACGAAATAACTCAGGTGTTTATATGCCAAGAATAAGCCTCGAGTTGACAACGTAATAATGATATGCATAGAGAAGAGAAAATAACAGACATCGCCCAAATGTAACGTGCGAATTATCGTAATTGTCTAATACAGTTTTGTTCTATGAAGTCAGTGAATTACAGATTAGACCCGCTTGTTTGATCGAAGATAAAATAGTATCTATGATAATTATCAACTCTACTGACTTATCGAATCAAAGGACATGCAAAGGTTAACTGCCTATGAGTAATACTCGTAGTTCGACTATATCGACGTTTCGGCTACTTTATTTCAGCAATAAAATATCTAACGGGTGCGATAGGTCGGCCTGCTAGTAATATTCCGCGGCTGTCACGGATTGATGCGAGTGTAATGACAATTAAGCGGCACGTAGCTTATGTATCAACGGGACTGCGGTTCGTCAACCCTAGGCGAAGTCGGATTGCGATCACGTAGAAATTAACACGTCGACCGTGCATAGAACGCTAAAGTTGACGCCGACGTGAGCGTGGCGCGGCGTAGCGGTGGCGTGGCTCGCTCCGTAGATCATCCACCGTACAAACAATCGATCGAGACAATGAACGTAGATACGTGACTACGATTGTTAGACAATAGAACAAACAAAAGGCAATTTTAACGTAATTTCTGAACTGATAGGCTGATCAGAAGGGAAGTGGGGATCTCGATGTAGATCGACGATACAATGGAACGATGAAAAAACAATGTTTTTATAACGTTGAAGATCATAACACGACGCGTAATGTTGCCATTAATTGTCATAATTTGTTCCTAGACAATTTTTATTATAATTATGCTTCTTCCAAGTGTTAGGAAGTTGTTGGAGCATATTCAGTAGAAGATGTAATTAGTTCTTAACTAACATTACAGCATATTATCCACAATGTAGGCAATTTCATAACACAATTAGCTTTAGGTCACTGTGTTAATTTATGCTGAAGAACGTTTTTGTTTCGACTCATAAATCGTAGCGTTGCAACTTGCGACTAATTATACCGTTAACAAAAATATACCGTTTGTGAAATTCTAACGATTTTATGTGTGCACATATAATTATCTATCCTACTTAAATGTCACACAATGTAAGACTTTTGGCAATTGAAATGTTAGTAGGTCATTAGTGTCAAGAGTCGTACCCCTAGTTCAGTCCTAATAAAAGTCGACACGACTTTCAAGGCAACGAGTGAACTACAAGTTTTATAGCATTTCTGTTTTTAGACGTCCATTTAATTAATTTACGTTAATTTACAAACGCGCCTTTATTGAAATCTAGTCGGAGCGCATTATTAATGCGTGGCGTCAACAATTTAAATTAAGAAGCGAAATTTTGCATAAAAATGAAGTATGCCAAGAGATTAATTTATAAAGCTTTAGAGGTGGAGTGAGCGCCGAGAACTTAGGTATCGGCATCACGCGCGCATCAGCAGGTGTGGCACGCACCGCCGCCGTCCTGACACCGAAATATTGCCATCACACTGCACGAGAATATGTAATCTACTCCTCTGATTCACACAAGACTCTCACGGAAACCATAAACAGAAAAACTATTCGCAAAATCCTAAAAAGCTTTCAGTTACGCTTATACTCTTAGGTCAATGACTATCCCTCCGTCATTGGGGGTTCGAAAACCGCATATCAAGGACCAAATATTTATTGCTCAATACCTATGCTTCCCAAGCAGAAAATCAACTTTTACCACAATAAAACATGTTTCATAAACAGGAACCGCTCATGCATACGTACCGTGACTGACGGCGCACCCTTTTAAAAACCTCACAAAAACTATCGAATATTTTAAATTTAAATCATCTTCAAATAGAACACAACGACCTGTCCGTGGTCTTGAACGGTTCATTTTGCTTCCTGGTGCTGATTACTTTCGAGCAGTAGTACTTATAGTCGCTGTCAATCAGAACGCGAGCAAACGCTTCGGATAATGAACGTACAGGCTCGTCGCCGGGTCACAGCTGACCACAATCATAGCTTTGTTTCAAACGTGTTCAGAATAAATTATAATGGTCAAGTAAAACGACCACATTAATATCTGGCGCTAATAACTCACACTCGTGGCGTTACAGTGAGCATTTCATCGAGCGCGCCTGTGCACCGCTCTTGCTCATGTTTCGTAACCGCCGCGCCGCGGATCATGGGCATAGAAAGAGCCAAGGTCAAAAAACTGCGTTCCAATCGTGCAGTGGAGCGACAGCACGTCACTGGCCGCCGCAACCACATTCTCACTCATTACTGGGAATCTCCCGACGGCTTTAGAACATCTTACGAAACGATACGAAGCAATAGATAAAGGTTAAACCTCCGAGTTGCTACAGCGATTTGCCTAGAAAGTGTAGATGTTGCATGCGCCTCGAGCGACAATAGTGCGTGCACACTGCACACATACTACCTCTCCTTCAGAGCGGTGCCGATATTACGGGACGCCGTTATGTAGCTATAACTATGATGATGTTTTATTCATCCGTTATCTCACTTCGCATTCCTCGAAAGGTCATCGGCAGGAAAGTGAAACTGGTTGAAGCCGAAAGTGATGCTCACAAAATTCGAAGACGCACATAAATATCCGATTATGTTTGCGTCGTCGAACGCGTCCGTACGCGTCCGGCCCGGGGCTCGAACCCGGAGCCCGCATTTAATGTCACTGATGCAATCATGTTAATCCAATGTCACTTTATTATGACATGCTTTTAGCGTTTTCTCCGCACATGATGCGCAAACCAATCTGACGAAATCAATAATATAAGATGTGTATTTAGTATTTGCACAAATAATATTAGCTATCATTACCAGTATGGCTGAAGTTACACCCTGTAATACCTGTCTGTGAAGAATATTGAGTCAGATGCTTCCTAGCTCATCGCCAGTAATAATTATGAATAATGTATTTTATCACTACGAAATATCACACAGTTATTTACATGTTTGCCGCATAAAAAATCATCTAGGAACATGAAATGAGTTAATAAAATATTGAGCAACTTGTAAAACCAGCTAAATGAATAACGTGGTATTCAGTATCCAAATGTCACAGAATTAATGACATTAGTATTTAATTAGATGGACGTTTCAAGGGGACGGACACACGGACAAACCATCGTCTTGATGAATGTTTCCTCAGCAACAGCTTTTTTAGGAAAAACTGCGTCGTCGTGACTAGCTGCGCGGAAGCGAATGACTTATACTTAAATGGTAATGGTAACTTCATGACTCAAAAGTTGTTGATTCGTATCAGTCCTTAAAACCATTACAAAACACGAACAGACAATTAAGTATTATTTTCCTCAGCAATTAACCACTTCCCTTTCGCTGTATCCGGCGCAAAAGTCCAATGTGCTGTCGATATTAAAACATTCGTTTTCTAATAGTTGCTAGTCACGAAGAACAAATAAACACGCCTGGGACTTGATGATGATGTGGGGCAAATGTAAGTTGAAGATAATTTCAATAACAGCGATATATTGCAAGTAATATTTGAAAGAGAACTTTAAAACCAGTTTTTTGTGAACAGTACTAAATCCTACGTCGTCATCTAAGCTTTTATGTAACGCAAAGCGCCGCGTGTAGCGCTTCAGGCGGAGCTGGTTATGTTCGCTACGACACAACACGACATCGACTTGACCGCATTGTTGGCGCATCGAAGCCTGCGTGCAGTTGCCACACACCATTGATTCTATCATTTTAGCCGCAACAACGATCGTTAGGACGCGGACGGTGCACGTGCAGAGAAAAATGCTACTGCAATTTATCGCTACAAGCCTCAGCGCGTTGAAACTATTAAAATTAAGCGTTGCGTCAAATGGACTCGCCAACTAATGTTGTTGCGGAGCCGGTTCTCGAGCCAACACTGGGTTAATGTAAGGCTCTTGTGTTTAAAGCACGTGGTCAGCTTGTGCTTTGTATAGACAGTAATCAATCAATAAAACGACAAAAGCCCTTCGTACTGTGTAGAGAAAGTTATCTTGCAGCTGCCACTCCCAGCTAAAATTTCGATTCGTCTCCACTAGTAAAAAAAAGAAACTAATCAGCAGTAAAATACCAAAGTAACAAAGTAAATTCGATGCAAACTTCGATGCACACACCAATCAGACATAATTCACGTCTGTAGCCAACTTATTACCAACGGCATTACAACATACATTGCCAAGTTTATTCACATTCCGATTGAAATCAATCTCTAGCCGTAACCAATAAATTGGACACTGAAAGAAAGAGGTATTTGTTGCGACAGGATTCGCATATCTTGTATGTAGTCATCGCCAGAAACTGTTGAAGTTCATTTGAGGAACATTTTCTAAAAACTTGTGTTATGCGAGAATACAGTTACTGAGAAGGTTGGACCTCAAATAGACCCACAAAAGACTGTAGAGTTGTTCAACAGCAGATACCAAGCGAGTGTGAATCCTTAGTCTCCCTTCGCACAGATCAGCACGGTTGCTAGGTCGTGACCAGATCTGCCAACCGGTTGCCCTTGACATATCGACTCATAGAAAGTATAAGCATCAGCCACGACCGCTCGGACTCGAGATATTGTTTGCAAACTGTGTGATATGTCGAATGACAGGAATGTTGGCTAATACTAACACGCTAACAGTATTAGGTCAAGTTGAGAATTTCTGATGGAGTTAGGATAACGAAAGTTTCTTGATCAGATAACCTTTTTGTGGTCAGCTAATTGGTTGACCTGTGAGCAAGGATATGTCCTTCTACAAATTAATGACGACTGAAACGGTGCCACATAGAGATTAATTATTATTTTCCATATCATTGTATTTGGGAACACTTTTATTATGCGTACAGCTAAGGAGTGGAATCCCCTGCCGGAGTCTGCGTTTCCCGACAGCTACAATCTGGGGGTCTTTAAGTCAAGAGTGAATAGGTTATTTCTAGGCAAGCGTGTTTCACCCTCGACCACATCATCGCTTACCATCAGGTGAGATAGTGGTCAAGCGCGAGCCTATAGGATATTAAAAAAAAATGGGTGTTGAAAACTTGTGACGTCTAACGCTTTAGCTAAAGCAGAACCAAACCAAAGATGCAAAAATAATGCGAATAACTTTTTCTCCATGCTTACAGTATCTTGATAATATTAAATTTTAGAAAAGGGCTCATTTGTGTTTCACTGACATAGTCGATGCCCTCCAAATGCGAAAAACCAAAACTTTATTTACCATTTTGTAACAGCCGGGTTCTGTAACAGTAATCTACCATCTCTAAGTAGTCTGTGAATCTACCCTACCATCTATAGTATCTTATTACGTTTGCCAATGTCACGTCTTACGAGGGCAGACCACCATTTACACTGTTATGTGGTATTCATTAGAGCTGCTTTATCTCGTAACGACCGCCAAAGAAGGAGCATTAGCTTTACTTACATAGACTCACCACTCGACGAGCTTAGCCTTGAAAACTGAAGAGCTATTCTATATTTATACAGTGCTATGTACTTTATGCAATCTTTATGCATTTTAATATTCAGGAATCTACTGTTCTTTAAAAACTGTTGATTATATTAACCAAAGTTCGCTGTGTACATCGATCTAAACAGCAGAAACATCCCGCGCAGCGTATATTTTGGCCTATTATGTAACGAAACTATTTGTTTAGCCATAGAGAAAGTCAATAACAAATGACGATACTAAACTAAATGCTAATTGTGTGTGTAATCATAATTATTTGACTTTCAAAGAATGTACATACCAACATCAGATCGATCGATCTTAGATATTACGTAGTTTTATTTCAAGTCAAGCTTCATTGTAACTGATCTAGTGAGCATGTGAACCAACGAAGATTTTGTTTTCATTTGAACGCGAAGGCGAAAGTTGTTGGACTCGGATGTGAGATGCGCGAGCGCACCACGAGACAACGTCACACCTACAGATTACGTCGGCTGGTGACAACTTGATCGGAAACTCGGTTTCTTCTAAATAGTTTTAATTCAACTTTATGATTTTTTTCAGTCATAACTGCTTCTATTTTTCCCGTAAGCTTTATAATTATAATATTTTACCAATAATAATCTACATATTTTAAAATATACTTGAATAATTAGCAATTCAAATGTTTATATCTTCTAGATTTTTTTCTAATAATAATTATAACACGTGCGCAACCAGCCTGATCGATAAAAAATATAACCGACTAATTTAATTTGCTAATTTCTAACCGGTTCTCAACGGTACAGCTTGCGGCAATTAATCGCAGCGAACATTGCACGATGATTTTATAACATCAAAAGTAAATATTAGTTGGCCATCGTTAATAATTATTCTGAATTTTGCTTGGTTAAGTAACAGTGGATGGAACAAAAAACATACAATCAATTTTATCCCGACTTTACAAAGGACATCGTGTGAAACAATCGCGATTGTCGCTAGTTACGTAAGCGAGGTGTGTGCGATGGGCTTTAGCGAGATTCACACATAAAAAGCGAAAGTGAAGGTCGGCGCGACGAGACGCGAGCGAGGCGCGCGGGCTGAGCTGAGCCCGGCGGAGTCTGCGCCCGCGCCGCCTCCAACTGTCACCAACGTTTTGAAACACCCACATTAATATTAAACAGAGTTTGCCTAATTTTTCCTTCACAAAAATTATCTAAATCAACTACAAACTATCACTTATTAAAATAAATTATAATAACTCTATCAAAAGATGACGGAAACATAGCCAATGAATTTTCAATGCTTTATCATTCGAATTTGGAGCTCTTTTAACCTAATGCATCGTAGAAAATTCGGCAGATAATCCGATTAGTTCGCGATGCCCGGTATCCGACATTCCAAGTTCTGCACTGTCTAATAGTGATACAAAATGGTTTAGATGGTCATTTTTTGCTGTACGACGTATCTGCCGGATGTTACGCTTAGCTTCGTCCGGGGAAACCTGCCGGCTGCCCAGACACGGACGCCCGGACATCCGCGCGCATAAACAGACACCTCACTAAAATCGCATATGTATGTGCATATAGAGCAAGTGGCGAAATAGGAGGAAGATTTATGCTAGAATGAATCGAGCTTGAGGGCCTAAGTGGGCACTAGACCTAGCTGAAGATGCGGGCGCCGGAAGGCTATTTGGTAGGCACACATGTAGTATGAACTGATAAAGTGATAGAACTATTATTTATTTATTAAATACTTTATTGTACACCACATAAATAATTACAGGACAAAACATTTATAAAGATAAGTGTACACTGGGCGGTCTTATCGCACAGGGCAATCTCTTACAGACAACCTTTACCATCATCGCTTTCCATCAGGTGAGATAGTGGTCAAGCGCGAGCCTATTAATAATAAAAAAAAACCTTTAGATAGGACTATTTAGTTTCAAAAGCCAGCGACTGATCAAATCAACAGTCACAATAAAATACGAATGTTGTTCCGATCAAAAAGACAGAACTCACCGGAAATGAGCGCTTCTGGTATGTATTTAATAATAAAAATATTTGTTCTGTGGCTTGTCCAAACCCAGAACATGATACGCCCCAGACTCGGGTCGTTCTAGCATAAAATCGTTCTTTAATAAATCTTATCAAAGAAACCAGCTTCGGTATATATTTATTAATTAACCTGCATCTACCTATCAAATGCTAGAAGAACCGGTTGGAGTACGTAATAAATTGATTTCTTAGTCTTCGCAACTGAAAGTATCTAATGTGCTAGTTATACGTAAATGAGTTCCTGAAAGCAAAATTGTCAGTCTTAGATGTTATTACTAAATACACCTACTGAACTGGTTGAAAATGTCGTGGAAAGGTACATAGCTTGATAGATATTGTAGACCAACATCCTAACAACTGATTGATCACAGAATTTTATGTGTGCTTACATTAGGCAATAAATAAAACAAATGTGAAAAAAACGAAAAAATATTGTACATAAAATAATTAGACAAAATATCTTATCGTTAATAAATCGGCATTTAACGTCTCATTAACAATTATTTTTATTCATTTCAGGAAGAAAAGAGAAGATCTATGCTTTTGTCCTGTCTTATTATTATTTCAGGAAGAGTATTATTATTATTGTTTCAGGAAGAGTATTTTTCAAGGAATTTCGGCATATGCCGCCGGTGTACATTTATGTTGCATGAAGTTTTAATAAATAAATGATTTGAGACTTATAATAAATTGCACATGATTTGCATGATTTGATTTTAAAATAAAGCTATAAAGTTGTTTTGTACGATGTGGAGGACATGACACATCTTAAGGATTTGTAGAACTCAGTCAAAAGTGTTTAAATTCTGAACAACACCTCTGTACATCTGCAAAGAGTTATTTCAAAATAGAAATAAACACACATTTAGCTGATTGCCGTAACAAGAGGGTCTCCGTTTTTGTGCCCACCAGTAGGCGTCACTGGCGAGTAAGGTCCTTAAAATAGAGCTGTTAAACGTTGATATAATGCGCACGGCAGGAAAGTTTGAATTAAAATAATTTCTAATGCCGTAGAATAGCAATTAAATATAAAATCGAGTATTCCGTAGTTTTGTGCAGAAACTTTATTTTTCGAAGAAATAGCAGGCTATAAATTTCTGAAATATAAAGCTCAATTAAAGCAGTGGTTGGTTAACCCCGTACCTATCTTAACAATTTTGGAAAACATTGGCAATAATAAAAAAAATGTATATAAACTCGCGCTAAAAGCCAAAAATCTGAAATACAACATTTTGTAGACCTACCGAACTACCGCCCCTATCGGAAAATTCAAACGCGTTAGTCGCCATCGCGCATCGTGTGACTAAAACTCAGAGCAAATCTACAGAGGCTGTATACAGTATAGCTCTTGCTCAGAATCATAGACTACAGACAAATTGACGAGTTGGGCAATATACCGGACAATGAGAGCATGTTCAGAGACAATAGAACTACTTGTACCGAACTATGTTGCCTTACGAACTACTTACATTTTGACAGCAAAGTATGATGAAAGGGTTACTCGCGTGTGTATGGCCATTTATTATACATTGAATATAGGCATGTAATAGTTGACTGGCCACATGGTGGGCGCGCGCTTTTGATCGCATGTTATCTAGTAGAATTATCTATATTTATATGTGCAACTGAGGTGATATCGTGATATGTCATTATTGTAACCTCTGGCAATGCAACATATTAATTGAAAGTACGTATAGGGTGTCTCAGAACGTTTTTTGTTTTTGATACTTATTAAACACAAAAACACTAGAATAACTTTTTTGGGGACGCTCCAGCGAGTGATTGGAGGTTTTAGTTCCAGGCTAAAAGAGTGTCAGAAACTGGAAGGTGCGCATTTACAAAAAAATTAACAGTAAATAAAACGAGTTTGATCTAATTTAAGTGGTTTTTTAAGTATCATAAACGAAATACATTCTAAGACATCCTATATTAGTGTATGTAAAACTTGCATTTTCCCACTCATTCTCTCCCGTGGCCGCCAGAGGACCCATTATTTTTTTCGGCATAAAGTATCCTGTGATACTCGGCGATGGTGTACCTTTCTATGAGTATTTTCTAAATCGCATCAGTACTTCATTACAACCAAACATACGGTTTTACCTCTATAAAATATTAGTTAGGATTAGTGACGTACTCAAAGCGACCTACGATTAGCCGCCGAAGAAATAGTTTCCCATTCTCGGATTAGCACGCAACTCTACGGAATAGGTATATATAAGTTCAAAACATAGTGATCTACGTTGTTATGTTATTAGAGACGACTTCAAGGAAAACGAAATAAATAAATACGTAAAATGAACGTGCTGTAAGTCTTTTATTCGCATGGATAAGATTCTTCTAAGTCATTGTAAAGTTTAATGGTGTTCGGAAGAACTGAACTGTTTAGCTACTTTTACGACCATGAACTATACCTACATATTATAATTGGGGATTCAAGTCCTTGAATGTGTCAAACTTATCGATGTCAAATCTATTTTAGAACGTATCTTATTAAAATAACAATACCTAATTAATTTCATAATTAGGTCTAGGTTGTCTGTGGGCAACGCCTGGGTGTCGATGAGTCAATCGAAACAAAAGCTTCTTGGAGCTATCTTCACTAAATCCATATTAATGTGAAGGCCAACAAAATACATAATTAATGAGCTATCATGCAATCTTTTTGTACTCTCTCAACACCGAACTTTTGAAGAAATTTTGTTTTTTAAATAAACTACGAAGATTGAAATCGATAATTTCGTAAAGACAATCAAATATGCGTGGCGGAGGAAGCGTGCCTAGAACTGAACAAACAGTTTGTTGACGACGCGCCCGCGCCCGCGCCGTCTCTCAACTCGGGCCATCGAGCCGATGATTACCTATTGAAATGTAACAGACATAACTCGGAACGCGGCGTAAACACCGACCGTCACGTTTATGGACTTTCTTTTAACACATCGTCGACGTATCGAAAATCTCTTAGTAAGGAGAAATTCCCATTCTAATTTGTATTCAGCAAGAAAACGCCTAAACGAATTTTGCATTGGATACGATATGTTACGTTAGTTTTTTAATAGAGAAAGCAATCTAGGAATGTTTTATATTACCTAATTAGGAAGTGGTGGTAAATAATAAAGCGATTGTTTCTCAACACACGTAACAGGAGACAGATAGGTGTAAAAGTTTCAAATGGCTTTCCTTCAAACAATGACTTATCTGCTGTACAATTAAACGTAAACACTATTACATAAAATCATTAAATGCATGTCAGATATTTTTTTTTATTGTTGCGTAAAATATAAGTGACGCTTGTTTGTGTTCAGATTTTAATTTCGTGAACGTAACTAGGAATGTTAATACTGGTAAATGTGTGAGAACTTTTGTTGACTCCATTTAAATGTTTAAATATACGGAATGATGTTTCTTTATGTGTCCATGATTAATTATTGTGGTCTTTTACTTTTGTATGTTTTGTTAATTTCCGCATTCGCATATATTAATGTAACGCATATCGTCGTACCTGTGAGTTTATTTATTTTTAGCTCATAAATATAAGTTTGAACTATTCATAACCGTTTCATATTTGTTTCACTTTCGATATCTACGCTATAAAAGTGTTTCGTGATCACTTACACGCAATACCTACAGAACTTTACGACTTGCGCGACCTTGCTTTTCGTTGGAGAAATTATGTTAAAACTTAAAAGGATTTATCAATAACTCTATTTATGGTGAAAATGTTGATTTATTTTGTTCGATTGCAAATAGTAAAATATGCAATACAAGCCAGAATAAATATATCTTTATATAATTAGAACTTGAAGCTGTTTCTTTTGATTTTAAATGTCATTTCTATATGAGCAGGTAAGGAATGAAATGCACAGAAAAAGGGTCAATGGACGACCCTTCGCGGCCAAACATGGAGTCTTTGGATCCACTCAATCGCTTTTGACACATGCCTCTGAAATTTGAGATGGAGATTATATTTTGATTTCATTTTTGATGTTCCGCTATAGTTTATTTTTTTTATCAAAAAACGATTTAATATATAAGCATCGCCTTACTTGACAAATCGTTTTATGATTTTATTGAATTGAAATCTTGTTATAGTCTAAATCTAAATAAGCATGAAGTGACCTTTAAGCTTTTAACTTTATAAATATATCGGTAGGTATTTATAAACGTTGTATATGAAACAACTCTGATGGAAGCCTCAAAAACCCAAACTAAACAAAGGTAATCAAATGCTATTCACGTAAATATACCAATTTAGATACGACGCGGACTGAGCGATCAACTCATAGATATTCTTAGAAATTATAAACTGTTCTTTAAAGATAATAAAAAAAAACGATCGTTTTGTCAAAATGTATTCAAAACTAAGGTCATATCAAACCGCAGATACAATTTATCGATACGGTTGCAATTAACGACAGAACCTTGATAGAATTCGCGATAATTTTGATCTGTAAATACCCTTATTTACCCAAGGATACTGATTGGTCATCGTTTAAGAGGTTCGTGGCTTTTGGAATTTTTGTATTTAAGTAACACCTTTCTTGAGAATTCAGGTTACATTAATTCAAGTTCAAATCAATTAAAAGAAACAGCTAGTTACAGGCAACAAAACACGCAATTCAAGTTTGACCACGCCACTATAGATCATGGGGCGTTAGTAACGCTTTCATATATCACACGCACTCGTGTGTATGTACAATACAATCCAGTATGATGATGCTGACCGATGACAGCGGTGACAGGTGGGATGTGCCCAGGAGGCTGTGTCGGAGCCACATCCGCGTCGCCATTTAACAACGTGTTGCAATGAGAGAGAGCTTTGACAATGGCCGTTAGATCACACTCATCGCACGTCATGTCACTTATCTAAAAGTATTACAGAACTTTTATCGTCACTTAGCGATGTTTACATCACTGTGACACGTTAATTCCACGATATTCTATTGATGTTCTCAATAATGCTTTCTGTAAAGACACCGGGTGTGAAAGAGTGAATGTTAAAAATAACTTATAAGGCTCGTTGCGAACTCCCCGGCGTACTAAGTAGACTTGTTAATTTCTAAACTCTAACGTCTATGATAGATAATACTAATTTCTGTAATGTATCTCTCGGCTCGCCGCCCGCCCGGTGCGGACGGGTTTAAAGCTTTATGGCTACGTACGCATCGTGCGTACCTGCCTTACTATGTATACTTGGAGAAAACCATGAAACGGTGAAAACGACGCGTAACGTGACGAAGCTTCGCGGCGAGACGCACCACACTTATCATGCAGCCGCAATAACCTCCGGCTGTATTGTTTTTGCAGCAGAAACGACAAAACACAATATACATTTAGCATTTGCGGTTTATTTGCAACACGCCTAGTATCAGGTCGTGAAATAGGGGGTTCATTAAGTTATTTATAGATTATGAAATGAAATACGCCGATATGCAAATAAGACTAAAATAACGAGGTACGACCGCGAGCGGAGAGCGGGCGCGGGAGCAGAGGCGGTCGCCGCCGGGGAGACAATATGCGCACAAAGTCGTGCATATTTTAAAAGCAATGTTTCGCAGCCTTCATTGAGAAATACGCGCCCTCATTCGTGATGTCAGTTGGCTGCCGTTGAGCAATGAAAACCTGATTTCCACACGAGAAATCAGATCGAATTTTTGTCATATCGATCGATGACTTAGCGATATCATAATTACAAAGTTGGTTACAACTGAAAGTCATCTTAGCGAGCACACACAAGATGAAAGTCACTCGACTGCAGGCGGAGACGATCCGGCCGCAGCCATTTATAGTTTTATAAACACGTCTACACAACAATTATCGGCTCTAATGTTAGAAAGTGGTCGTGAGGAAACAGTCAGAGATATGTAAAATGTAATTGTCATATTAAAATTAACAAGCATAGAACAGTATTGTAGTGTAGAGTGTGGTACATTGAGTGGTAGTGGTACTTACAGCGCTATCCTGGCGGTCATGATGGCGGTGGCGATGGAGGCGCCCGGCTGCTCGGGCTGGCTGCAACAGAGACGTCACGTCAACACACGCGCCTTTCCCAAGCGACACAAGTTGCGACAGTGAAGCTCAACGAGGAAGCTGCATCGCACATTTAAATGCAACGCTAATGTCAGAGAGCGCTTAAATGCCAATAGCGGCGACCTTTCGGTTTCGACTGGTGTTGCGCAAGTGAGAATCGCCGGAGATCGTGTGAGAAAGGCGAGTGCGTGTAGGGAGGTGGTAGGGGGTAGGGGTGGTAACGCACCGGAGGGGGGAGCGGGTGACACCGCTGGCGACGCGCTGCCGTTCGGCGACTAACTTCGCCGGCGCGCGCGCAGCTCTTACTTATAGCCGCGCGCCCACCAGTCGCGCCTCACCCTCGGCGCCTGTACTGTAACCCTGGTGCCGGCGCCGCACTACCCTCCACGCGCGCTCCTCCACGCGTCCACATCCACACTACCATCAGACTGAATCCACAAGCACTCATGAAACTTTCAGGATACTTCACACGCCTCGGCTCTAAGCCCTGACTCGAAGCACGGTACTTTGACATTTGATGAACAATAGTTGTATAACATCGTCATAACACATCACACTCATAGTTAAGTACAATTTTCAATGATAAAAATAATTTCGTGTAGCTTAACCACGCGGCGGTAAGAAAGACATCAACGCGCTAGATGAAAATTTTGGGAAGCTCCTTTTTGTCAGGCAACTATCCTTGAAGATGTTAAGTTATTAATATATCAAGTCACACAGGTTTGATGAAATTGGTATTTGTATTGGCCATTGTTTTAAACTCGTGATTAGATAACCCTTAAACGTCAATCTAAAAAAGATGTCATTGTGTTGTATATTACGCAATATCCCGGAAATGTGACAACGATTTAACTATAAACCATCTGTAGATATAAATATATAAAATACAAGAAATAATAGGCCTTTACCAAAACGCAATAGGTATTTGTGTATTCAATGCGTAATACTATGTTTTAGCAGTTTTCCTTGTAAACTGCATAGAACTTTATAAAATCCTTGACTCCTTACATAATTTATGTAGGATAAGTACATAACAATGACCTAACACCTTTAAGCTGGCCCAAAGTTTAACATGAAATACCGAATAGTTTTTAGCACTTTGTAGGTGTTAATTAATCATAATAATAACGGTTTATATTATTAACTTCAAATTATTAGCTACAAATCTTGTCACAAAAGATTCTAAAATGTACATACACATATTTCTAAGCATGCAAGGTTAATATTAGGCTAATATTCAATCGCGTTGAAGTGTTCCCTGCCGGAGTCTTTGTTTCCTGATAGCTACAACCTAGGGGTCTTTAAGTCAAGAGTGAATAAGTTACTTCTAGGCAAGCATGCTTCACCGTTGACCTCATCATGGCTTAACGTCAGGCGATAGTGGTCAAACGCGAAATTAAAGTTTCAGATTCTGAATTTAGAATTAATCTAAATTTAATACCGAATTTTGACAGGTTCTCAGGCTAAAATAAATATAATAAATACGCACTTCAAGTTGAATATTCAGATATCAGGTTAATCCCAGCGCTAATTCTTTCATTTCCTAAAAGTCCTCTAATCTTTATTGCTCACATTAAATACTTAATTCTTCATTTATTAATTAAGCGCCTACCAGTTTACCGCTTAACGATTTCTACGCCATTAAAAATATTGGCGGAATAAATGATAATTTTTATAGCAGCTTACCTGTATAGTTAACTAATGAATGTATTATATATTTCTTATTCTAGGCTTCATTTCATAAAGATATCACACTAATATTATAAAAGCGAAAGTCTGTGAGTGTGTTTGTATGTTTGTTACTTCTTCACGCTCAAACGGCCGGACAGATCTGGATGAAATTTGGCACGGAGATAGACTATAGTCTGTAATAGCACATAGGATACTTTTCATCCCGGGAATAGGTTCCTTTGGGATAATTTTCGACATTCACGCGGGTGAAGCCGCTGGCAGAAACTAGTGAAGTCATAAATGTTATTAGGTTCTTCCATCTGAAATTTCTCGGTAGTAGCCCGATGTTTGAATTTCCATATGGTTGATGACAAATAGGCCCGCAGATTATTATTTCGTACTCTTCTAAGTAGGTTCGAATCATTCGTAAGATGCTGCAAACAAACCATTAGCCAGCTAGCTATCTTTTGAATGCAATTTACAATATGTATAATATGTACTTTATAATATAAAATAACAGCTTGGAAATGGTTATTTTTATATTACCTACTATGGTAAACCTGGCACTTCAGAGTTTAAAAGTAATAAAAAAACTTATGTGCAAAAAAATACCGCCGACTTCCAAATACAAAACTACAAAGTGAAAAATAACTTTATTTTTTAAAGTCGGTGTCTTTTGTAGATACCAATGTTGCGTTATGGACACCGACTTCAAAAATAAAGTTACTTTTCACTTTGTAGTTTTGTATTTGGAAGTCAGTGGTATTTTTTATTCTCCGAAGTTCTTCAGCAGATCTTCACCAAATTAAAATGGGACCAATTTCGGCCCATACTTTTTCAAACAAGAAAACCATAGATCACGCAATATTAGAATTTCTATGCCAAATAATGGGATTTTAGATAGATTTTTTATAATTTGGTGAAAATATATGTATAATTACTATTTCGCGGATGAAACAACTCAAATAATAGTTAGAATATTTCCTTCGATGTCATTATCATTTTTGTATGCTAGTGCATTTCAATATGATTTTCTGGGCATTTGATTATGAAGCCAGGGCAAGCACTCCTTAAAGTGTCAATACCTTAATTATCTAGCCCTATAATCTAACCTTTAAACGAGCAATTCTTGTATATTTGTATTCTGAATCAGGGAAACGGCTTCAACGATTTTCATTAAATTTAGTATGCAGGGGGTTTCGTGGGCGATAAATCGATTTAGATAGATTTCATTTCTAGAAAACGTCGTATTCTCTATTTTCACCCGAGCAGAGCTCGGTCGCCCAGGTAATATAACAAACATATAATATAACAAACTTCATATTACTTTGCTTTTCGTATGTGTTCGGCAACTAGTAATCCATTCCTGGCATCCGGTTAAGCTGAAATTTTGCGTACTAAATGTAACTTTGGTAATATTCAAATAATATACAGAGTTGATGTCACGATGGGGCCGGTAAGTGGCTATAAAACTATCACCACCACCATCGCGTTTGACTGTGTGTATTAACAAGTGATATTACATTTAACTACACTTATGTCCAAATACTGCTTCAAATTCCAAATTTTATATTAAGCAAACATACACTAATTCTATAATAATCCGCCAAACAGGTGATCGGCACTGTGTCACCTTAACACAGGCAAAATTTTAGCATATCTAGAAGAAAACTGTACTTCACCAGTCTTTAATGTATAATTAAACCTAAAAATATACAAGCGCAAAATTTGTTCAAAATCAAGATAAAAATTTATTTATTCAATTAGGCCATTAAGCGGCACTTTCGAACGTCAAACAAAAAATTGAATGTAATAACAATTGATTCTACCGTCCATTCGGAAATATAGCTTGTTATGGAGAAGAACGGACAAGAAACTCCACACTTACTCTTTTAAAAAAAAATGTGTTTTACAAGTATTTGGTTACAATAATCTTGTTGGAAAAATACATATATGTGAGAACGATGTAAAAAAACTAGAGAGTAAAACAAACAATTAAAAATACAATAAATAGGTAATTAAAAACAGGCGGAGGCAGCTAGTTATGACCAATCCCAACTGATGGCGCCCGTTCACGAACATGACACATGGATCGGCACCACTCAGCTCAACCATCATGAAGGGAACCGAATGATCCAACACATGTGCCACCATCAGAGAGACAATTGAGAGAGCATGACACACTCAACTGCCAGGGCACACTGAAGTCAACGAACAACACATAGGTACAGTAAATGGTAGATTTATAGTTGGTACATAGTACTCACATATGCAGTTATATAATACAAAAATATATTGAGTTTATACAACACAAACATATTCATACAGTCTTCAGCAGGTCCAACAATACTTCAGAACTTTTCTGCTTATCACTTGTTTTTGTGCTCTAGTGGCTGTGGAGTTGGACTAGCGTTGGGCCAAGCATTTTTATCAGCTATGTAATCCCCCAACCTATAATATAGCATAGCCTGCATAGTGTGCGTTTTATACAAGTTTTGAATTTCGCCTTATTCAGTTCTAGAATTTGGGGCGGTATTTTATTGTAACATGTTATACAGTACCCCATAAAAGATGACGTTACTTTAGCCAGCCTGAAACCTAGTTGAATTAATTGGTCCCTATTTCTAGTAACATAATTATGTCTATCGCTGTTTTTACTATAAAGATGTAAATTCTGTCTAACGCACATGACGTTTTCGTAAATATATTGACAAGGTACCGTCATGATGTTAATGTCCTTAAACAGTTCCCTTAGAAAATTGCGCTCTAAGGGCGCTCTGATGGCTCGTTTTTGCAGAACAAAAATTGACTGAATGTCTGCAGTCCTTCCCCATAGTAATATACAAGACATTATACTCGTACTATGAAAGTAACTAAAATAGACCAGCCTCGCGGTATCTTCATCAGTAAATTGACGAATTATTCTAACAGCATTAGCTGCCGAACAAATCTAGCGTGATCCCCAGAAAAATTTTGTCGACAAATTCTAGCATGTTATCGTTGCAATCCCATTATGAAATTTACTATTATTATATTATTATTAGGATCTTTCAGTTCAAAAAGATGTTTAAAAATGTTTCTCTTCATCATCTAGACATGTAACTAACACTGATTAGAGATGTGGCACACAATACAACTAAGCAAGCATAGCAATATATTCCAGACATTGAACATTAAGGTTACACTAGTCGATCATTCTTCCATACAAACGTGGTCTGGCGATTATTCCACTGTTTGACGATGTACGTTCATAATAAAAAATGATATCAATTTATCTCATCATTATGTAGCCCTGTAAGGAAACAAAAAAGTAAAAGAAAAATATTTGAAATTTATGGGCGTCGGAAATTCAATCATTTCAACACTTATTTTAACGCGTCTTTGGGCGGAAATAAATACCTTAAGAAGAAAAAAAAATGCAAAACGGCCTGCATACAGGGATAGGTTAGTAATTCAATAATGCAAACAATTTTATTTTCAAAATATAAATTTAGTCATTTTGTCATGATATCTAGACTCCCAATGGTCTGTTTATAACATTTCGCGCACTCGTTTTCGTCCTAAATCATCATCCATTTCGATACAAATTTGCAAAAGTGCTAATTCGTACACGAACCTTCTTAATGCTCATCACAGCATCTATCTCTTTCGCACGTATTGTCGGATGAGATAACATGTATTTTAACCTCGCGCACAAAATAGTTCGTGCCGTCGACTGGGGAAACCTTAATACTGGCTAGACATGGCCTCAAGCCATATAGCACGAAAGCTGATTACCAAAATGTTTACAAAATACGGCTAAAATCTTAACAAGTAAAATTTGAATCTGAAGAGGGGGCCACCCCTTCCTCTCTCCTAATTTTTGCTGTGCCCGACGGGGTCCATATTGATCTTTTACCATGTCTATACCATCTTTGTAATACATTTGGAATGCAATAAAGTATTGAGTATTGAGTATTTTGAAAACCCCCGACACATTTTTATTTCATACTACATAATTGATGTTGTAGTAAACATGCTTAGATCGACAATCTATTGAACATGTAATTATGACACGATATCTTGCGAAAACAGACCGATTCATTCAGTTAAACGCCCATAACTTTAGAACGGTAGAACGGATTTTCATCAAACATAGCTAAAAATACTCTCGATAATGTCACAATAGAAACAAAAAAATTAAATCAAAATCGGTTCATCCATTTAGTAGCTATTATGCCACAGACAGATACTCAAATACACAAACATACAAATACAAAAACACACAGGTACACACGCCAAACTTATACACCTCTCTTTTTCCGTCGGGGGTTAAAAACTAAATTAATGTAATTTATTTAGCTAAGTAAAATAACGGGTTTTCTCGCGTCACGTTTTTCTTACACACATTTTTAAAAACGATATTAGTTTACCTAAATAATCAGGTTTTTAACGTGCCCACTACTGGAACACAGACCAGTACTTACTTTCTTTTATAATTTAGATAAATGATGGATTTAAAAAACCGGAAAAATATTTTTCAGAATTCTTATAGTAAACCGTCATTCAAACCGTCTTGTATAAATGTGTTTACCAAGTATTTTAGCCGTTAAAAAATCATTTTTCAGAATTGAAACTGTGGCGTTTTTTACTATAATTGCCACCGTCAATCTGTTTAGGATTGTCACATTAAACGATATACGGTTTTGGCCTTATTGCCGCGTTGTATCGATTTGGTCATTGGCTTTGTAAATGTCAGATCTTTGCAGATAGATTTGTCAGTTGCAGCTCCTACATAAATTAGTGTGTTAGTATATAAACATACTTTTGTTATGATAAAATACTTCAAAAAATCGAAGAATTCCAATTCCAATTAGATAATCGATTACATATAGCAGTTTAACGTAAACTGATAACAAAGCTTGCCTATTTACTTATCGAGATACTAAATATACATATCATTTGTTAACATTACACTTTTTCGCCGACGACTTTATATACCTAAGACTGCGACAGCAAGAATGCAGTTTAAAAGTTGTTGACAAAGCTAGTACAACAATGCATGCTTGGAATAACAATACAATTTCAGATGCTCACTGTAAACGAAATCGAGAAGAATCTCCTCGCAAACTTACCGTCTGCAAAATTCACGACGTTTGGCAACAAGGAACTCGCATATACATACATGCATTCTAGGTATGTGTGGTATGCACTAACTTTTTATTTTATTTATACTTTAAATCTTCACGCATGTTTCCCTTGTGAGGCTTGCGAACATTCCTTTCGTTGGCGCCACAAAAGAAGCTGCAGTTTTGTTGTGCAAATTGTGCTACTGTTTTCTTTTTGCTGTATAAAACATAAAGTATGTAGGTAGTTATTCCGTCTGTATTTTACGGCATACTCTGTGTCGTTGCCGAAGTTTAATCTGTTAATTAATTCATGTTTTGCATAGGAAGACTTTTAATTTAAGAACCAACCTTGTCCCTTATTAAAAGTACGCTAAGCTGAAAATTCATATTTATTATTGTTGTTCCTTTAGGTTCACCGCTGCCTAACCCTTTGAGGAATAAGGCATAATGTGATCCCATTTATCAACAAAAAAGCCCACAAATTCTCATTCGGTTCAAAATAAATAAACCAATAACATTTGTTATACATTTGGACGAAAAATTATTTTACCTGTATGGCGAACCCTTAAAGGGATTGTTCACCTATTGCTTTCAAGTATTAGTGTATATTTATAACTTGGGCCTCTTTATGCCGACCTTGTTTGCCAAAATTATTGCTTGAGGTGCTGAATGAGATATAAAGAGGGATATTTTTTCGACAAAGTGCTCAATAGGGTCATGGAGAGTTCTCATTCAACGAATCTTTTGATCATTTGAAATCAATTAGTACATACCCTACCTATGGAACACCGGAGATCTTCTGGAGGTGAGGTTCTGATAGATAGATAAAACATTTATTTCATGCGCTCAAAAGACACAGCACAACACAAAGTATCACAATTAAATTTTCAATTTACATATAGGTCCTGTATGTGAGTCCTGTGTTTAATATCATCGTGTTCCTGAAATTCAGTAAATGTGGGAATGCTTATAGAATAGTTATTTCTTGTTGTAGCATGTACATTTTTGACCTCAAAGGGATCAAAATTTAAAGGAAAGTTGCTGAAAAATTTTTGTACAGTTTCCGGGCTAATGAAAGACAGATTTGCTCCCGTATCGATTAGTAATCTTAAAGGCGGTTGTGAAATTTGAATGAATGGAAGCTGTCTTTGTGTCTGTAAATTTAGTTCTATTTTGACTTGTCTGATTTCGTCCGCCTCTGAAAATCCTCATCGTTAGCAGATTTAGATGTGGATGTTTCGGTTTCGTTAGTTGAAGCGACTGGATAATCTACAACGACATTTTCATGACTCAAATCGGTGCCTACGCAATATGCTGGTACCATGTTAAAATATTCAGGATCTTCCGGGTAACAATTATAACCGGGTTCAATAGAGTATTCTGGATAGTAATAAAGTTGACCTCCGTCATCTACGCATACGTTCATATTCAGTGCAATATTCTTAGTTACACCTTCGTACTAGTATTATACTAGGTGAAACTATAATTAATTTGTAAAAGTCGCCAACTGTAAATAAATAAGTTCCACTTCAAATAAGCATTATCTTCGAGATTCAAGTTTATGTAAGTACCTATGACTAAGCTTACCAGCTTTATAACATATTGATATAAGGTATTAGCAAATGGAAATAACAACCAATACAAAGCGATGCCAGAAATACTTCAAATGTAGGTACTCAGTTTGATTTTAAATTGCTGTGCAAGATAAGATGATGTCATTATGATTTCGCTGGAATCTTTGTGGTAAAACTTTATAGGCGGTTAAACCGGTAGTGTGCATAACCTACCTACACCCAAAGTTATTCAATTTGTGTGTAAATTATATACGACCCAAGTTACTAAGATATAATGTGATCGAAGGGTAATTTATATTTCATACTTTTTCTTGCAAAAGCTTATACCGGTCAGAGTTTCCTACAATAGAACCACTTTCTGCATGAAGGCCTTAATTGAACCTACTGCCTAAAGTGAGCCTCTTCGGCTCAGGTTTAGTCATGATCAAGGCTCTAGATGTTATAAAAAAAATTTGAAATTTCAAAGGAAGATCTGTTTATCAATATAATGATATTTGTTACTAAGATATACTTAATAATAAACATTATCACCAAATTTGAAGGTCATAAGGTCAACGGGAAGATTGAAAATACTTCGGAACAAAATTTTGTAATTTTTAAAACCGAAGCATATATCTAGCATTTATCTACTCAACGAGCTCTACAATGATATCTCACTCCATGTGGAAGGTATTTTTTTTTTCTTCGCTTCTATTCGAAAAACGACAATTGTCTATAGAGGATAGCGGGAGCCAAATCCAATTTTGCGCCCGTAGGAGTTTGAGCTTTCTCTCTTCTGATTGGTCCGCTTCGTGCTTTTGATAAATTTGCGTAATTGGGTTGGAAGCGCTCGCGTGAAGGTTTAATTTAAAAAAAAAACTCTAACTAACAGTCAATTCTCTATGGTGATAAACTCATTTTTGTGATTGGTTAGTGAGGAGTTAGTATTATACTTACTCTTTGTTGATAAGTATGTGAAGTTAACCAAATAGGTCGAACGCATGCATATGTTTGAATAAGTTACTGGCTGGTTCTAAGTTATGGCGTTAATGTGCTTTAAAAAAACTGTAGTTCTTTCTGTAAATTTATTTTCTAGTTTCGAGTAGGTAGGTACTCGTATCTTTTTATTTTTCTCTTAGGTAGTGATGAAAAATAGTGTGTATCACTCGGGGACAAAATATTTTGTTCTCGGGCGGCGTATATTGAATTCATAGCTAAGCGAAGGATTCTATAGTAGAATCCTGAGCTTAGCTCAGAATTCAAAATAAGCCCTGGAAGAACAAAATATTACTTTATTCTCTTGTAACACAAATAACTATTGCGCACCCCATTTAGCTGTATGGGAGTCCACCTTAAAATCATTAAAAATTATATTTTGACAATTTGTATGGCTTTGGACCAACAAGATGCTTGTACTGTAAAAATTTAAAGACTGTAGCTCCAACCGTTTGACCATAAAACCTGAGTGACAAACAACAGACAGACGAACACGTGAGTGAAAGCAATAGGGCTCCGTTTAGAACCTGCGTGTACGGAACCCTAAAAATGAGGGAAATTCAAAGATAAAATCTGATTCATAAATATTATATAGGTATTTCTTAATAAAATATAAAAATAAAATAAAAAGCTTTTATTGATTCCTTACAACAAAGGGTATCACTTAAATCATGGTAAATCACAAGCTCTGTTTAAATTATATTAGTATATAAATAAAAAAACTTTACTTAATATTTTTTAGTGTTGTGTGTTAGTATTTTTTTATCATCTATTTATTTTATTATTATTTTATTTATTTATTTCCGTGTAGTCCGCCTCTGGCTGTAAAAGCCTCCTCCAAATGCTTCCATTCTTCTATAAGTCTGGCTGTCTAGCCCAAAGATTACCTGTAGTTTTGACTAAGTATGTCGTCTTTCTATCTTTTAAAAGCCGTACCTCTTCTCCTTTTAACGGTTCTGGGGGTCTAGTTAGTAAAACATACGTAATAAAAAACATTATCACCAAATTTGAAGTTCATAGGTCAATGGGCAGTTAAAAAAATCATCAGAGTTATTAAAAATAAAAGCTGTCTTTGGTGGCTTTTCATTCCTTTGTTTTCCTATATTTTTAAAACAAAAATACAGTATTTATTTACTCACGGAGCACTAAACAACGATACCCCACTCGATGGGGTATGCCAATCTTTTTATTTCGCCCCCCTCCTTTACGGCTACACCTTAAAAACTTTAATAAATATATTTTGTCAATTTGTATGGCTTTGGATCAACAAGATGCTCAAGTAGCTCAAAAACTTTGGCTGTAAAACCTGTGTGACAGACGACGGACAGACGCCAGTCATAATGTGTGGTGGTCGATAATTTTTTAAGGTTCCGTACCCGAAGGTCGTTGGTCCAAACGGAACCCTATTGTTGTCAGCCTGTCACTCACGTGTCCGTCTGTCTGTCTGTCTGTACGACTGTCACACAATTAATGTTTATTATTAATTACGTATATTTTACCAACAAATACCAATATACTAGCTTCTGCCAGCGGCGTGTATGTCGAAATTTATCCCAAGGGAACATATTTCCGGGTTAAAAAGTATCCTATTTGCTATTCCTGACTATAGTCCATCTCTGTGCCAAATTTCATACAGATCCATCCAGCCGTTTGAGCGTGAAGAAGTAACAAACATACAAGCACACTCACAGACGTTTGCCTTTATAATATTATTTTTGATTTTTTCTGAACCCTAAATGTGCCAAACCCGAAGGGCACTTGGGTTTTAATTTATAGAGCGACTTTTAATAAAATAGGTTTTTATTTTACTCATATATGTGTGTCGAATATTTTAAAAGAACAAGTTATATTTGTAAAAGCAAACGGTAACAAGGAATCAGTTCTTTTCGTAGAGTCTCTTAAATTATTTCTCTACATACATTCGTAATTTGGGTAAATAATGGTTTTTACTAAATGTTTATGCAGAAGTTTTAGAATCTATACAGGCGCTTTCGGTAAAAGCCACCACGGTTAACGATTAAGAGTACCTATTTTAATTAATATTTGTAATTGATAAGGTTTTTTTAAAGTTGTGATATGAGATAAAGTTGCATAGGTACTCTTAATGCATTTTCGAAATTATGAAATTTCGAAATTTCGGACCATATTTGCATGTTTATTAATTTCGAAATTGACACTCCTAAATTCGAAATTTCGAAACTGGATTTAATCCAAATATTATGTTTTTTTTTATACAATTATGAAATTTATTATTGAACCCAAAAGAGGATCACCTGAAAATGAGTCTGAATACGAATCTAAAGCCAATTAGACCGTTGCGTTGGGCCACCTTGTAACCATGTGTGCTAACATTACAATAAAGCAAAGGCTAACTATGGTGTTAAATAAATAAAGAAGAGTGAAAGAAGCTCAGCCATTTAAAAAAAAACCGAGCTTTGTATTAATGGTGGCCACCAGAGTGAGGCCAATACTTTGACAAAGTCTACAATCGTTTGCTGGGAATGCCATTTTTTTTGCTATTGAGAGGAAACTTTCGCCTGAACTCGCGCCTGAACTTTTGGAAAAAAAAACAGGCAGTGTGGTATTTTTAACTCATTAAACCCAAATCTGTGATCACCATCAGCACCACATCCTTGGGGAGACTATAAAGAAATCTTCCATGAGCCTCGCTGTGCACGGCAGCACTTGATCACTGTGCCACTGTCTTTCCTGAGGTCACTCGGTGGATGGACAGAGTTCCCACTCTGAGCTCCCGAAACCCCGGCGTTCCACCTGCCTTAAATGATACAGGCGGAGTTTCGGCGTGTCTACATCGAGGTGGTTGCCTCCACGATGCCTTCTTCTCCGAATGGAATTGACCTCCTCACGATAACACTCGGTGGCTATTTCACCCTAGTTTCCTTTCTCCGCCAGCATATTCGTCACTAATATTGGCAGAGGCAGGTCTCGCCCTATCCTGGCGACTAAGACCTACCGCACGAAGGCACAAGAAGGCACTCCTCGAGCGTGTGCTGTGCAGAAGCCAAGTTGTCTCTACAATGAGCCATCACCATCACCGTGGCCCTTCACCCAATCTTTTTTAGGTACTCACCGAAGCAACCATGCCCGATCAGTACCTGAATATTAGGAGAGTAGGAGATGCACTCCGCTCTTTTCAGCCAGCCACGTGCTATTCATATAATAATATATTAAATATTTTCCGTTGCAGGCTGTTGATTTTAGCCCTGCAGCGTCAGACATCTGACAGTCTATTTCTGCCTCCGAGATTGGGCAGCAGTCTATGCAAAACACCCACTGGCCTACCGATGCGTTGGAAAAGGAGATCGAAATGCTCTTCGAAGCCCCACCGTACATGGTTAAACCAAGATAGTGGACTTGCGCATCTCATTGTCACTAACGAGCTACTATCTGACAGTCTATTTCTGCCTCCAAGATTGGGCAGTAGTCTATGCAAAACACCCACTGGCCTACCGATGCGTTGGAAAAGGAGATCGAAATGCTCTTCGAAGCCCCACCGTACATGGTTAAACCAAGATAGTGGACTTGCGCATCTCCTATTGTCACTAACGAGCTGGATGGCTCTCTGCTTTTCTGCAGCGCCTCAATTTTATGAGGCGCTATCTTTAACTATCTTTAACCCCAGCTCGCGAATAAACGCTGACCGAACGTCTCTTGCCACTCCGAGCTCGGAAAGCTGGATGCTATCGTCGAATGTGTATTTGTAGTAGAAGTCTTGAGAAAAAGAAAATTCGCTTTGTTTGTATATAAATTGCACTTAGGCATCTCCAGACTACAAATTTTGCATTTTGAGTTAAGTTTAAGTATTATTCTCATTTTCCATTATATTTGGCTCTACAGTTTCGAAATTTCGAAGTTTCGAAACTGAGGAGTCCAATTTCGTAAGCTTATTTCGAAATTGAAAATGTACGAAACTGCACGCCCTAATAGGTACCGACAACTGCAGTGGATTGGTCAGTAAATTAAATGAGTATCTTTTAGGTAGGCAGTAGATGTCACATTCTATAGGTATCTAAGTAACTGTGTAACAATATTTGGATTAGAAGTAATCACAAATCGAAAGCCCAATGTTCAACGATGTAAGGCCATGTAATCAAAGTCAAAATCGAAATGATGCTCAGTATAATGTGTCCAAATAAAATATTTAGTGATAGAACTGATATTTTTGATCGTCCACTGTCGACCCGTGAATGCATCAAAAGTCAAGGACGGGTGAGTTAATCGCTCCGAACTAGTTTTTGATCATCTTCGATTGGATTTGCATATCGATATAAAATTACTTTTTATGTCAAACTTGTATGTAATACTTGCTTATTGCCTGAAGAACGAAGTTTACCTACTTCTTGCATCTTTTCCGCAATGCTGGGAAATCTCCTGCTGCATGATGTTCCTCTAGCTGCTCTTAGCAATACGGCTTCCGAGGCTTAGCTTGGATGATGAAAGAGTTTCGGATTATGTCTGACCAGCATATAGGCCTCCCGCTGATCACTAGGGAAGTAATATTAAACGTGGCAACAGAGGCATCAAATTACCTGACAGCGTATAAAACTCCCTGTTTCGAGAGTTCAGAGCTTCTTTCTTACTGTTTCAGAACTACCTAAGCCTAACGTCAATGTTCTGTCCTGACTCAACGGTTTTCAGACCAGGGTGCGGGACATTCAACGTTACGCCATTGATATTGTACCGCAGCTTCGCTCCCGTGATCCACCCCGCATGGCCCATTATAGGTATAAAAAGTAGCCTGACACTCAGACGGTTCAGTAGTTCCAGAGATTACTTCCTATAAACAAACACACAAACTTTACCTGTTTTTAATAGTATTGATTACATAATAATCAGCTTACAATGTTCAATCATACACGGGGGCCTAGCGGGGAATGGTAGATTTCACGTGTCTTCTTACATCGTCATGAATTGTTGGTTCTAGGACTTCTAGGGCATACGTGACACAGCATGATCATCGTCTTCAAGTTCCTTACGTTGGATCTGATCTGGTACTAGGAACATGAAAAGCAGCTAAGCAATTCAGTTGTCCACATATTGCTACATATTCAAAGTGCCCATAAAGTCATTTAGTCATGCAACGAAAGTATTCTGTTGTTGTGTCCTAGTCTTCAATAACTATCATTGATAAATATTTCGTATCTAAGTTAAACTTCGTATGTAAACAAGCCGATTGTTTATGGTGCACCTAGTAGATTGTTATACAAGGTTTTAAAGGAATGAATTTCTATACGAGATATTTAGACTTTAGTCTTTTGGCTATAGTCCGAGTAGGAATTGGTGAATTTCATCCGTGATAAACACTAAATACCTACTTTTCATTTCGAATATAAAGAATGTAAAAAATAGTAGTTAATCTAAAATATTTATTGATAATAATCACATGAGTAGTAACCTATTTAAAATTAATCGAGAAGTTAGTAAACTAATTTGTGATATTTAAAGTTAAATTTTTGTTTGGAATAAAATATTTACGCTGTTTGATACATATGACAAATTTGGCTGTGATGGATGTCTGTAAAATTAGGAGACTCTGGTATTTGATTACATAGCGTGACCGGTCCGCGCCGCGGAGCGATCCGGAGCCGGACTCCAGCCTCTTTTCCATTAATTTTTATATAGAGCCAAGACTTGATTAGTTAGATAGCGCTGGCCGCACTGCGGTTAACCTCTCACGGTTTTAAGCCTCGTAATTTTGTGATGTTTCTATATGAATACAAGCGACCGCACTATTTTTACGAGACTATTAATACTGCAGCTAACCACAAAGTGTGCGCGGTCACGCTGTGGCCCGTGGAGCGACCAGGAGCTGGACTTAATTTTTTCTTCATTTGTATGTATTGCTAAGCCGTCTTCATCTTCTTCTCGAAGTCTCTCTTCTCGAGTCTGAGTGAGTCGTGGGTGAGCACGCCAATTGCAGTGTCAGTAGCGAGCATAAGATCTTCCAAAGTGCAGGTGTAGTGCACTTAGGTCACTCCAGCATGTGAAGTGTATTTATAGTCTACCAAGGGGCACTGCACTCACACTGCTCACTGTGTACCAGACGGGTCTATAAAACCCCATTTCACCAAATTGTGTTTAGATAGGCCACTTGAGTGCGCAACCGATTGAGTGCTTTCCATATAGGCCAATACTGGTGTTCGTGAGGTTTTAAGAAATCGGGTTGTTGTGGGCGAAGTTCTGCCCACAGATTGCTTCTCATTTTTGGTGGTTGTTCTTGGATGGCCTATGTGCAGCGCAGAGAGCTGTGCCGACTCTTAAGTATACACGGGGCTGTTCTGTGAACACTTAGTGTAGGTAGATACCATGTAGATACTTTTGAGCATTTAATATCTGCTCCATAGCGTATAAGATTGTATTTTGCTAGATATAGTCCATTGAAGTATATAAGAAAATACTTTCGGACAATGATTTTATTTTCTTGTTTGCTCGCCTCTTCATAAAATCATTGTACCTAATGTATTTAACCTTTTGAGCGCCACGGTCTTCTATAGAAGACAACCGTTTCCGTGCCCCCCACGCCACGTCTTTATAAGAAGACAATATATAATCGTATCGTTTATTACATTGCTACTATTGCCTAAAACCCTAAACTTAATGTTTTATTTCAATAGTGGTCTTTGTTTATACACCGTGAAATTTAATTGGTTGTTTTCCCGCGGCAGAACGACTTGCCTTAAGGAGTACTTTCGAAGCATAGAGGTAAAGTAAAAAAATAACGATGTTTTTGTTTTAAAATAATTTAAAAAATATTCATCAACTCGAAAAAGTGAGTTACAATAGTAACTTGTAGGTACTAGGTACTACTCGCGTCACCACCGGCAAAGAAAAGCGATGCACAAGATAATGTTCAAACCAAAATAAACTCTCGCACGTAGTGATACGTCATAAAATAGTTTGCAAGGAACAATACCACCGCTAAGCCGACAAAGCAAATACCGATTTATTAAATGTTTAAAGTAAAATAAGCTCTCGCGTGTAGTAATACGGCATAAACTAGCCCGCGCGCAACATTATCAAACGGAGCCGCCTTCGAACCTAATCCTTTTGACAGTGATCCTGACCTACTTAGCACCCGGGTCAACGCCCCGCTGTCGTTCGGCCGTAGATATCGGGAGGCATTACTATTGGTTCGTGATCGCTTTCGAGTTAAGTTTTTCACAATGTTAAATATGCCAGTTTTTGTTTCTAATATTTTACATAACTACGAAACGATTGTATTACATAGAAAAAACCATTTCGCTGCGGGAAAACAACCATTTAAATTTCACGGTGTATAAAAAACAGAAAAATAATACCTGCCAAAATTTTTGCTGTGTCCCAGGCGCCGTAGTCTTTATAGGAAGACGCATAGTGCTGTGGTTACTTGATTAAGTTTCTAAAGTGTCGATATACACAAAAGTTTAAAAAAAAAACACTTTTATTTCGAATCAAAATGTTGAGTTTTGAAATAAATGCGATCCTTATGGAGAATGTACGTAATTTTGCTAGCCCTTACACTTATATTTACTTAAATCTTTTAATACACACAAAGCCGGACTTTGGTTAATACTGATATCGATATTAAAAGATCCCGTCACTACGAAACTAATAGATATCGGTGCCTCGTGCGCCATGGACATCAATAGAAGACAACCTGTGACGTCATAGACGTAAGTGCATCAAGGTCAGTTTGAGATAGTGCAGCGCTGTTATGGATCGTCATCGATAAAAAAAAATAGTGAAGCTAATGAATTACGTTCTGAAGATCTTTTAAAAATCATTCAAAATATCATATCATTATAAAAATCGTTCAAGGTGTGGATTAGGAAGCTGAATCCGATAAATGCTTTTGAGTGTAGTGTAAATTACATAACGGTAAGAAAAATTTAATAAAATATTTTCGTTTAATAACCTCATTAGATTGGCGTAAGTAGGCCTATATTCGAAATTAGTATGATATCTCAGAATACAGAACATACCAACAATTGCGTTCTTACTTTGAATGCGATACGCCGAATCCAGAAACGAAGCGCATAACGTGGCCAAGCAAAATCGATAATAATAATATTAATGTGTGTTTAGCATAAACACAAACATCGATGCATGAAAAAAAAAAGAAAATTGAACATACACATCCCTATAACAATTGAAATTGTACGTGCTCCGGGCGCCACGGTCTTGATTAGAAGACTACTGGATGACGCCAAAAGACAATAGGGATGTAGCCAACTTCTTATGGCTAAATTGAGTTATGTATCTGTTTGGTCATTATCTATAGTGTATTCTGCTTTTTCTTATCACAACTATATAAAACAAGGTATCGAAATGTGTCATTATTTTATTTATTGTTTTATCGAAATACGTCATTATTTCTATTTTTCTGGTACATTTATAAAAAAAAATACATGTGTACACACACATTTATCGATACTATAATTACCCACATTACTACTTTTGACTATATATTCGTTATACATTTATAGCTTGGCGCTGGGGGACACATCGCATTCGGTACCGCTTGGCGCTCAAAAGGTTAAGTATCTTTCTTGCCTTTGAAAGTTCTGGCAAAAGATTTTAGATTAGGTACGTCTCGTCTTTAACCGAATCTGGTCAATATTTCAGAATCTTGAACTTATTTTTAATCAAATATTGTAATAGTATAACTGGTATAACCGAGATTTTGAATATCGGTAGGTACAGCTTACAGAGTTACCGTACGGCGGATTACTTTTCGAGATATTACCCAAAATAATGCTATCTGTGCGTATGGGAGTTAAAGTTAGACAAATTATGTCTGAATGTTAAGAAGCTATCTTGAGCATAAAACCATAGTTTAACTAGCCAAATGACCATACCTACGTACAGATTTAGTATAAAAAATACCATTATTTTGGCTCTTATTTCAAAAACCAAAAACAAATAAGTAGTTGATGATAGTATGGAAAAGGGATCCATATAAACCAAACAAAACAAGTATTATTATAAAGTTGCAAACTTGCAAGTATAAAGTTGCAAACTTGCAAGTTGTAATTAAACAATGCAACATTTCAAAAATCATTATATAGGTAAGCAATATTACCAGTTAGGTTGTCCTCACGCATGAGGTGTACAGACAAAATGTTCGGTTGGTATATAACCAAACCGGATGAATCAAACGCTACCGTGAATTTAAAGGTGGCAGCGCCATCTATCGAGCTTGGTGGAACTATAATTATATATTTTTTCAACGACTTATATAATTTTAATATATTAAAACTACTCTTTGATATTTATTAGTAGGTTATGCTAGTATTATATTTATTAACTGTGTTAGGTATATTTTTAGTATCCTATTCGTATGTATGTACTTTTTTATAGTAATCTAAGGCTTCTTATGGTAAATAAGTTATATGTGTACACAGACAGATTGATTTTGTAAATGTTTGCCCCGAATATATTATGAGGTGTAGGTACGGTAAAGTATAAAATAACTATATGATGTTTAGGGAGAAAATCAATAAAATTGTAGTTTCTTTTATTTTTAACTGTACTGTAAGATAAATAAATTCAAACACGCAAAGCAACTCATTCTTGTTTTGTTTTGTGCTAAAGTAATTATTATATCTTGCTGTTTTTTGAAACAACTATGTGCACATAGCTGATACATGACCTCTAGTGATCATTGCCGTGTGGCGGCATTTCGCTAACTTTTCTAGTGTTTGTCACAAGTGTGTGATATATGAAGAGCCTTCAGAACTTGCACTGTTTTATATTCAACATTTCATAATAAAGCATTCATCTGTCCATAGGATTTCGTAATAACTCATTTCAGATAATATTTATTTTAGATGCGGACTCTGACAAAACTTGAGCAAATTATGATTAGGATAATTAATTTTAAAAGTGGTGTTCCAACAACTAATACTCTTGGGGGGTGACCATAAGCATACACTATACACTTAATACTCCATAAGCTCTTAGGGAGTAGGTATGGTTATTTTGAGTGTGTGTAAGTGACAGATGTATATGAGTTGTATACATCTGTCCCTTGAGGGTGACCCTCCTGATGACTTTTATATTTAAAGATTATTTGAGTAGGATGTTAGTTGAGGATAGTATTTGATATAGATATTGAATAGTAAGGTTCAAGGTTTATTAATTAAAACACAATAATTATTATAATTATTTATTTACAATGCGCATATTGAAAGTAGCTAACATTGGTACTAAAATACTCTTGCTCTATCGTTCATCCAGGTTACAAACAATGATTGATAACGCAGAGTGTATTTAAAAATAACTAACTAAGTAAACATGTTATGAGACGAGTTGACAAAAATATATAATTATTTATCACAATATTCTTATGTTAATAAATTGAACTAAATATTTACAAATTTTGGTTAATAAAGCCCTGTTCTATGCGGCTTCCGATACACCATGACACAACGCGTTGAATATAAAAACATTATAGGTAAGCTAGCCACTTTGAATAGTTGAAACCCGAGCCAAGTAACACTGAAAGACTAAGTTCTACGTACTTAGAGTGCCTGTATCATTTAGGCTTGATCCTTTAGAAGGGGAAGACCAACAGAGAAACACGAGGGCCCCGAGAGTGACTGTCTCCACACCATGTTTCCCTGCTGATCTTCCCCGCGGACCGCCACAGACACCATGGCACGATAGACTAAATTGAACACATCACAAGACTAACGACTAAGAAATTTTATTAGTTAACAAGATAAACAGTAAGGAGGCTCTATCACGGTTCGTAGGTAGGACGCAAAAGGTATGCTACAAATAGATTCACAACTTAAAAAGAACGGTTTACATTAACCGCCCGATTTGTTCTATCGTAGATATAATAGTACAAACAGGAATAACCTAAAAAATAAACTACACTAAAATAAATTTAATGACCAAGTTATTGATATAATTTGGATTATAAGTATTTAGCATCATAAAAGGTACAGGTTCATATAAATCACTGTCGTTCCAGCGAAACACAGAAGAACGAATAGGCACCAAACTACAGGGCAAATTCTATGATGCGAGTATTCGTCTAGTTCAAAATACACAGTAAGTTTTTAGTAACTTTAGTTCGTTCCTAAAAAATATGGCTTATAAGGTCTCGGGAGGTATAAATATGAAGTATGGTTTATAAGATTTTCATAAGCTTTCATTCGATGTATTATGTTACAACTTAACAACATTCATTCATTTCATTCACAAACAGTACGTAAATAAACCAAACACATTGAGCGACTGAGTATTTTGTGATCAACTTCCATACCTTTTGTGTTGTTACTTTTTAACAGCCTATTCACCCATGTGGATCGTGGTTTAATACGAGTACGAGTATTCTCGCTTATGCATCGTTAACTGTGACGTATTCTGGCACAAATACGTGTATGTGGGATTATAAATCTGAATTTTAAGAAGAATCATAATTCTGTTTCTGGCCACCACGGATTTATAATTATGTGAACAGACCGTTTCTATTTGGCATAAAGCTATAATTTATGTAAATGTATCACAGTGGTGTGCGCTGACAACCGATTCGAGTGTTGCTGGAACCGTGCGCCTTGCCAAACTTAACATCCACACTTGATATCAGGTTCTACAAAAGCATTTCTACAGACTGAATTCTTCCAAATGCCATTGCATTGACAAATAAAATATATTATTACAATTATTTGCTTATTTCTCACAGATGCATGCCTGCCTTCTTGAGGCGGGCTAAGATCATTTACGCATACTTACGCAGTAATACTATTTTCTACGTCAGTTTTCAACAATATCAGGTAATAAACTAAGATTCTTATAAAAATTCAATTCAATGAAAAAATGTAGAACAAGGTCTCAAAAATGTAGAACAAATATCTATCATCTTTCATTGGAGAATGATTTGATTTCAATCAGGTAAGTTGTTATGGAGCATTCTTGTTGGAAACTGAGCTTTATGCGATATTGATTTCAATACATCGTAATAGCTAATTTTCAATAAATTCTAACCTTTAGATTAAGACATTAGGTTCTTTATTAACGGCGATGGCCCTGTTGAAATCAATATAATTTTAGTGGAAGATCACCTTGGCCATTTATCGGACGTCCGCAATTCAGTGAAACCGATCTTCAAAATCCATAATGTGCCTTTATCGCTTATTAACGTGACACATCGAACTACAACACACATTATCAAGTATCAAGTCTGACCCTACATACCAAGATTTATTTTAAAGCCACGCCTTATTGCGATGATCAGACGTGGCACTTGCGACCGACACAACGATACATATACATTATTTTCACAATTAATATTATCACGACCGACTACAAGCTGGATACTTATGAATTTTATGATTATTACTTTAAAGGTATCAATTTACTAGATAATAATCGTAAGGAACTTATTATAACAAGCTTAATATCCGCAAAAACCGGAGTGTGTTTTTAATGTACATCTTAATAGGAGAGTAATATTATGCGTATAAAAATTGTTTAAATGGAAGAATTAAAACTGTATCGATTATCATATTTATGTCGTACGTAATAGTGTAATGGAAAGCGGACAACTTGAAAACCCTGCCATTTCAATTATTAAGAAAGACAATTTTTATGACTAACCAACTGTTTTTTACTTTGCGTTGCAATGCCACGTAAGGGTGAGGACAAACGAACATAATTTTATGAGTTGTGAGTCGCGTAAAATGAGTAGCAAAATTTACGTTCAACTGAAATTCGGTTAGGCTGCCAGAGGGACGGACGGACGTAATTTCAGTTGCTATTCTACGTTTGTACGGGGCTCTTGCCTCGCTCCCCTCGAGCGCAATTCGGTTGAAAAAATGTGCGTGAGTCAGCAGACAACTCATTTGCGTCGCCGTATGGCGCAATCAGCTCTTTAGTATGACACCGATTGCAGAATAAATTCCGCGACGCATTTAACGCGACTCACAACTCACAAAATTACGTTCGTTTGGCCTCACCCTAAAGTAAAAATGTACATAGATTTTTTGGGCCAGGCCCATTCGCGGGCGTACCAAAAAAAGAACTAAGAAAAGTTGTTTATTAAAATGCTGGGACTTACGTGCTAGACAGAACCACAGCGCTGACTTTTAGCGTAAGCAGTAGAACATACTACAAAAATTGAGTCGATTAATTATTTAAGAACGCTTACAGGACTCACACACAAACATTCATGTATAATTAATACATATATTAATAACTAATTATATGAAACATAATTATTTACACCAATTATATGTCAGTCATAACACACACCTGATAATTATATATACTTCGTGTATATAATTATCAGGACACACAAAGGACTAACACGGACGAGCAGAATAATACATTAAGTTAAAAAAAGAACTAAAGAAAATAATCCATTACACTAAACGTACCTAAATATCACTAGATTATTGTAAAGCGTACACACACCTCGTCCATATTTTTGTGTAAGGCGTTATCTTACTTAGTACTAAGTATAGACTGGCTGGACTATCAAACAACGAGATCACTGCAGCTAGGTCCTGATAATAATACATACACAACCTGTTTTGTTTATATTTAGAAATAAAAACCAGCTGTTCAGTAGGTAGGTACTTTCTTTTTCGCATAACCCGACAAAGTATAGGGAACATCCGGTTTTTTTTTCTTATTGGCTGGTTTTTTGTCTTTGTTTGACACATACTGCCTGAAAAAAGCAATATAGGTATATACTGCCTGATTGTACCATCCATTTTTTTTGTAATAAATAATGAAGATAAGAATATCTCGCGGTTTCTTTGGAAGCTCTAACAGGGACGAGGCGTGTTAATATTATAGAGAACAATAAAATTCAGATAACTATTATAAAAACAATTTCATGAATGCTAATAGCACCGTTCAAAAAGTATGGTGCTCTATGTATGTAAATATCTTTCTTTATGTATATGTAAAACCTTGCCTCGACTAGAAATAGACATTGCTATTTACTAACGTAGAGCATCAAGTATACAGAATGAGTTCTTCAAGTGGGCGTTTATTTTTCATCAAAATCGGCCTCGTGACTCCTATAAATGTTTTTCGCTATTCCTCAGTTTCGAATTTGGCCATTCAAGCCCACTTGAAAAACTCACTCTGTATATCTCTGCTTATTCAAAAAACGTGAATTATTTAACCTCATATTGCAATGCGACGCGTGGAATACCTTAAAATGGCTGGCGTTTGTCGTACAAACGTCGAGTGACAACCACATTGTCGTCTGCCGTAACTAACGTTTCTAGTTCCTAGGTAGCCAGGTACATTACAATTTTTCACGCTACCCCTACGCATTGTCTGCCTACAGAGGTAGTTATTATATTTTACATATTGCTCTTTGTTTAAGACATGAATGTGAATTTTTAAATAGTTTTGCAATAAATGATTTTGAAACAAAATATCAGTCAATTTACAGGTACTCACAGGGAAACCGCCATCACAGCCACAGCGGGATTGTCGGTTATCGTTTTTAAAGTCAAAAGATGCACGGCCTATTCACATATGGACAAGAAAGCTTAATCAATACAAACGCAATATGAAAAGGCATGCGTTTCCTGAAGGAGCTTATTCTTATCGTCCGATAAAAGAATCGTTATAGTGCTCGCCAAACTGCCGGGCCGCCCTGAAGCTGGTTTTCCAGGTGCGCGAGGCACGAAACGGTGCTCTTTTTGTATGAGATTTACTACTGCGCAGCCATTGTAGCCAACTTCAGGGCGGCCAAGAAGTTTGTCAAGAACTATACTAAGGGCGGTTACCCACTACACGTCCGTGTCCGTGATTTGAGTTCCGAGTTCAAAATGTTCTGAATTATGCATTGAGTTAAGTGTACTACGTACTAGAGAAGATATTTCAAACAAAAGATTGCGCGTAATTCGGTGACAGCGGGCAAGCAAGGGGGGGTTATGTTCTCACAGATAAACAATCAATGCGCGCAGATGAATTTTTCTTACTCTTTGACATTTACACAAACATGGCTGCCCTCCCGCCTCCGCGGTGACGCGACGTCACGAGATACAATAAATTGATAAAATATAATTAAATAAAGCGTGTTTTCAACTTACTGTTAAAAACTCATTCCTTGACTTTTATTTATATTTCTCGAGTGGTTTGAACAGTATCTCAATACACACGAAGGCATTTTATAAGAAACAAAACTTAGTACACAAACATGTCACGTTGCAGCGAGCGCTTGCCACAGACTAAGTGAGTTGGGGTACACGCGCTCTAACGCGTGTTACAAACAATTGAGTTGAGTAGTCTCCTCTAGTACGTAGTACATTTAACTCAATGGAATTATGACAGATTATGACGGATGTAGTTCCGATGTAGAGCGTAAGCTTCCCTACAAGAAGTACTACGGCTACTTCGGAACCGAAATTTCACGGACATGGATCGGATAGCGGCCCTTAAAATGTACCCGTAAATGAATCTCATTAAAAAAGAGTCTTCTTGAGTATGTGTATGTGAACAGACCGTAATGTCCAAAAACTTTTTTCTAATTATGGCAGTCTGCCATATGTATATTTTTGATCACAGCAATCTTCATCACTAGATTTTTATTAAGGTTTATAATATTATTATTAAAACAGACAAGCAATAACAGTTAAAAGTCATAGTATGGCCAAACTGTACGATTGTGAAGAAAACTGACCATTATATTATTATTATTAACATAATTGTACTATTTGATAAAGGCGATATCTACAACAGATACAGCAAAGGCATCAACTACTCGTCATTATCATAGTATGTCAACATATAATATTACTACACTTTAACATGAAGTCATAATAATAAAATTGTTAGTTTATAAAAATATTACGGTTTATTGGCAAATCTATAATCTATGTATTATGTAATTAAAATATTATATTACTTTCACGCATTACGCACGAAATGTGTATACGGGAGCCTATATAATATATTTGTTTGCACTACCTGCTCAAAAGCCTTAGAAACTCATTATTGTCATGCTATGGGCCGAGGGTGCAACCGGACAATAATATTGAGCTGAATTTCAATGCAACTCACTAGCCAGCAGCATCTAATGTGATTTGTGTATGGAAGCTCATTTACACCCGTATGAAAACTTTTACTACTCGACCTGCAAGCAATGGTGGCCAGCCACCAACCCTCGTAGCTTGCTTTCAACTATAGTTTGATTTCTCAAACTCAAACTGTATGCATAGACAAAGTATTTTAAGCCAAGTAGCATCAGATACCCGCACAGAAAATAAAGGAGTTAAGATTTTTTGGCAGTTTTTATCGAAACTTAAATAAAAGGCGAATGTCAATTACAGCAATCAAAAGACATCTCAGAAAATGCATATGTCGCTAGATATTTGGCAACATTGTTATTTGTTTGCGATATCTTGCATTTTCGCAAAAAATAGCATCATTGGGAACCAAAAATGATAATTGTGATCACACAAAACTCTTTTTAAGTTTCCTATTACATTAAAAACCATAAGAAAATGGCATAAAGATATTACCAAATACTGCAGTCTAAAATGCACTGCAATATGTCAAGAAAGGATTTGACAACTCTAAAACACTTACCGCCATATCCATGCTCAGTCGTATTTTAGAATAGCGGTAGTTTTATTTTAATTTAGTCAACGCATAAAAGAAACAGTTGTCATTATTTGGACTAGATAGTTTTTAATAATTTCTTGGTGAGATATACCGATGCCGGCTTAAATGTACACAATATTATTGAGGGAGAGAACTATCTTTCTATCAATATGTACCTAATTCATATTCTTTTAACACGAGATAACTAATTATCGTATTTCGAATTCAGTGACTTAACATTTTTAGATCAAAAAGAATCGACGGATTTATATTGTATAAAGCTTTTAAACGTTAAGCATAACTGCTAATAAAAATGTGCGTTGTTTTCGAATAGGCTTACACTGCTTAATTAGGTTGGCCGCGGCCGCGAACCGCAATTTAAAAGAGGGTAAATTATTATTGATTTTATATAAAGTTGATGTATATAATATACGTAAGATATTTATAAAGGCTCACATAAATTTAACATAAAATACATGCGTTCTATTTTAATCCCTTGTTATATTTATGATTATGTTAGTGCTGCTATTGTTTTTCATTGAAAATCATAAAAGTAGGTTTTTAAAGTTACGGAATCGTAGGGATTTTGAATGCCGTAGGGAGAAACAATGGTTTTGTATGAGTAAATTTACTCTAACATACATATTCCTTAAACGTGTACATACTCCACTGAAATATAAAACGTCATCTCTTTAACCAATACTAAAATAAATTAACATAATATTTAGTAAAACAGTATTAATATTAAGCGTACTTTTTAATAATTTCAGTGGACTATGTTGCTCTGAATATGATACATCATTCAGAACTGAATCCCCCAACTACACAGCCGTAGCCTAATATCTGAAAAATGTACTATTAAATGTATAATACAAATGTAAAGTCGCTGTACTCGTGTAAATGTCACTTACAATCTACCGATATATTAATCAAATACATTTAACGATTTTAAAGGTGTATGACTTATTTAATTCGTGTGACTCATAAGCGTATTGTATGTCTATACAATCGTTTTTCTAGTTTGAGATAACTATATGAGGAGGCCGTAGCAACACATGATACTTTGCGATTGGCATTTAAGGGGCTGAAGTGGAACAGTTGACAATCGACATCTGAGGTTCTAAGAAGAAGCACGATGGATTTTGTATAGTTTTTTTTTATAAAATATATATATTATTAATATATGTATTATTTAAAAATCATGAATTAAACATTAAAATATATTAAAATTAAGTTTTGCGTCCTGTTATGATAGGTTTATTGTTTTTAATTGTACCAATTTACGGCGGTCAGTATAACTGGCAAAAAAAATCGATGGTCACTGTAAGAGATTACTTTGGCGGTCAATTGTATCGAGGTTTTTGTGCCTAAACGTGTTTCGGCCACTAAGAAGTTTTTCAAAATATGATCAAGATTATCATCCGCTGCCACATCTTCAATAGATTTGGCTACAAGATGTTTAAATGAAAGCCTATTTTGGGTATTCAGCCCCTTAAGCCGGTCTTTGGAGCTTGATACAACGTCCGAGCTTTAAACCACTTACAGCCTCGGCAACGACATTTTAGTAGCAAGATCTGTCCTGCAACTAAATGTACACACTCTGACGAAGCAATTATTTCGTGCTCTCCATACTCCATACTTAAAAGTTGCATGTATGGTAAGGCCTCAACTTTTGCAGGAACGGTTCATGTTAACAATAGCTATTTTGTCAGTCTCATTTCACTACTTGGTAAACTATCTTATGTCCTAGCTCTGGTTAAGATCTATCCGTGTGCCTTAATTCATACAAATACGTTCAGCCGGTAAGGTATGCAGTGTAACATATAGACAGAGTTAGTTTTGCATGTATAGTATTAGTTATTTAGTATGAACGAGTATAGTTTTCTCGCCAAACTTCTGGGCCGCCCTGAAGTTGGCTTTCCGATGCGCAAGGCACGTTAAAGTGCTGTTTTTGTATGAGATTTACTACTGCGCAGCCATTGTAGCCATCTTCAGGGCGGTTAAGAAGTTTGGCGAGAACTATACGTAGACTTTGTTTTAACAAGAGTATATTTGGAGCTAAGATCATAAACAGTTTTGAAATAAATAGCTGTGCATTACCTATGAATTTACTAAAAGTTTGAGTAATTATGTCACTGTAGTCCTAGGTAGTAGTCATATTATTGTCATGAAGTAGTTCAAGAAAAACACATCTAGGAGGAACAGTGAAAACTTGACTTCAAACAAAAGTAGTTATTAACTATAACAGATTTATTTCAAAAAAATGTTTTCATTGTTTCCGTTACAATTAATAATTTGCCACAATATTACGTGGCAGTATTTCTAGCATCAATACGCACAGGTTTGCATCGCAGTAAGTTACTTGGTTAATCGTCGATGTCATATTAAATCAATTGAGCATTATGAAAGGATGCGTCATCGCACTTTTAGAGAAAATGTTAATAGGAAATTAAGGCAAGTCAGTGAGGCAAATAAGCCCCAGAGTGAGGCTCATTTTGTTATCATTACTACTATTTCAACGGCAGGGAACGAGGAATCTCACCCATCGGTATGTACTTTATACTGCTTTGACCAACTACATATCTACACTAAATCGTTCCATTTCGGAAGACACACTTGCTTGTAGGCTGGTAAATAAAACCGTATAAATCGCCTTTCATATGTTTCTTAGTAATCTATAAGTATATGTTTTATAAAAATATTTCCTCAGTTTTTCATCGGAATTAAGTGCCTTATGCACGTTATGATTCTCAATTTTGTTTATTATAACTATAGGATGTTTATAAGATATTTTACTCTGTATTTCGAGGTAGTGCTCAGACGTTAGGGTTCCTGAAGACACTTAAGCTACTGTTATGATTGACAGCCGTCAGCAGTCCTACTATAATCTAAGCTAATTGAACACGTGAACTTGTACAGTCAACAAAAGAGATCAGTTACCAACAGAGGAATTAACATCATTGCACGACGTATACTACTCTAATACTCAATATTTTTGGCCGCAAATGGCTGCACAGTACTGAATCTGTGTTTCCCGATAGCTACAACCTGGGGTTCTTATGTCAAGAGTGAATAGGTTACTTCTTAGGCAAGCGTGCTACACCATCGACCACATCATCGATTATATCAGGTGAGATACTGGTCAAGCGCGAGCCAGTCAATAATTAAAAAAAATACTACAAAAACAGCAAAAAATATTCAGTATTACTGTACTACATGTTATTATTGTGAACGAGTACAACACAATTGGAGGAAACACGACAAAGATTTGACTTACCGAGTCCCACGTACAACATTGTTTTGTTGATGTATAGTTAGCTGTCTGGTTACTTTCTCTATAGTTGACCGCTCATTGTTCACTGCTACTCTCAAATGTGCGCAAACTTAAAGCCAGGGATACACTAGGGGACAATGGTCCTACGACACGTGTCGACAGTGACTTCGGGTGAAGTAGCGCGACTTTGTGACATCGTCGCTACGGGCATAAGTGGCGCGATGTCGCCAGAAATGACAGGCAAAGTTTCGCGTAGTCGCACGATTTTGCCTGATTTCGCTACAGACAAAAGTCGCGCGATGTCGCCAGATATGTCAAACGAAATCGCTCGACTTCGCTTGACATGTCGCCGACACGTGTCGGGGGACTTTTGTCCCCTAATGTATCCCTGGCTTGGAAACACATTTTAATTTTTCTGTACTATTTAACTTCTAAATCACCAATATCTCAGCTCCTGACAAATAACGTACTAGACAAATCCCATTAACTCTGCATTATAGACACGCGTACGCTGTATTCAACTTGAAATACGATTGCATAGACATTAGGCACTGTTAGTAAATTGAAGATTATTAAAGTAAATAAGTTATTAATATAAGTATAACGCTTTTTTTAGGATTTTTGACTTGATATTATTTTTATAAAAATACAGTTTTGTATTTATTTATGATGCAACTATAACTATGTATTGCTTAGTTAACACTATAAAGGACTATTTATTGAATCAGTTTTTTTTTAGTTTCTTATTTTTTTATGTTAGACAGGCGTAGTGTTCGTGCCTCTGTAAGGGTAAGGCCAAACGAACGTAATTTTGTGAGTCACGTAAAATGAGTCGCGCAATTTACGCTGCATTCGGTTTCATCAGTCCTGTTTGTGCCATACGGCGACGCAAAACTAGTTGCATGCTGAGTCACGCACATAATTTCAACCAAATTGCGCTCGAGGGGACGGAGGGGAGCGAGGCAAGCGTCAGCGCCCCTTACAAACGTTAAAATAGCAACTGAAATTACGTCCGGTTAGGCTGCCAGACGGCAGCCTAACCGAATTTCAGTTGAACGTAAATGCCGTGACTCATTTTACGCGACTCATAACTGTCAAAATTACGTTCGTGTGGCCTCACCCTTAATAGTTATTGTACTTTGGGCAATGGATTGCATGAATACCGCATCAAGTTATCATAACGCACTCATTCTGCGTCATGTTATCGAAAACGCAAGTAATTACTACTTGATGAGCTCATCTCAAAACGATTATTAACCTATCAAAAACATCCGATCCCTTCAATCTGCAATCGCAGAAAATAAAATGATTCTCATACAAACTGATCTCAAGACACATACAAGAACAAAAGCATTCACTTAAGTCATAAACTTGACTGGTTTGTCGGCCAACATTTAAAACTGTACAAACCACTCGTTAATATCAGTTTAGCAAGGACGATCCTATCCTTCAGTACATATAATATCCACAAGACTAATAAAAAAGACATAAAATCAAAACATGTGCGTTCTAAGATCCTAATAATTACCTAAAAATAGTGTGTTCCATAATTATAAAATCATATTGTATAATAATATGCCCAGTCGGTGGCATCCCATCCACTGACATCCAAATTTGAGTAAAGTGGTCAACCATAGGACTATAACACGGCTTTTATTGCTTCGGGGATATTCGCTATCACAAAAACTGTAGACCACTTTACTTCAAACTAAATCAAGGCATATTAGATCGTCAGTGAATCGAGTATAGTCTGAGTATGACACGCGGTTAGAAAGTCGTCGGAAACAAACAATTCACATTATCAATCATATACATGACAGCGTTCACGATGAAAAGAACATCGATTTTGGAGTACCATTACATAAAAACGTCAAGGTTTAAAAAGCAATAAGATTCTGAAAGAAATCGAAATGTCGTTTAAACGGTGCTTATATGTAAAGGAACGTATAAAAGGGGTCCAAACACTGGCGGTCATGACAACTGATTTCCCGAAATGTCAATGTCACTCTGACTTTCGAGGCTCGGGCGTGGCGCCGCGCGGGTATGCGGGGGTGGGGTCGATTGTCATTTCGGGTGCTCAGTTATCTTGACCGAGCTATAGAGATTGTTTGTTACGCACTGTCAAGCGTGTGCTATACCCAGACGGGGTACTTGGCGCCACGCGGCGACAGCAGGCACCGGTGTTATGGCCGGTGGAGCAGGGGCGTATCCTCGCCCGTGTTGCTCCCCCAGCGGCCGCCGGACCCGCGTGCCCGCGTGTTGCACACGTTCGCGTTCGTACAGCACGAGAGGTTCTGACCCGCCTGAAAATAATAAATCCGGATTCACATAACTGTGTCGTGACGTAGCAGCTGCTTTTCTTTCTTTTATCAAAAAGACATGGCCCACAACTGACCGCACTGTAACTTGTCAACTCCACCATGATACCCTGTGATTATCCTCTAAAGCTCCGTCTCTTTCTCACAGTGGAACCATGATAGTTTTTGACACTTTAGAGTAAGTTTCCAGAAATGTCTCCTGTAACGTGGAAGTGTATAAATGGAATACACCACCAGCAAAGCCCGAAATAACTATCAGTGTGCTTATTCCGAGTTTTTTAACGCACTCGATCGTGTTAACGTGAACGATCTCTTATGTCAATTTTATACAAAAAAGAGGTATCTCCTCAATTTCACCAGACGGTGCTTATCCAATTTAAACACAACTTGACATTTACGTTAACGCGAATGAGCGTGAAAAAAAAACCTAATCATTAACACTAAATCCACTTTTGTCAATACAAATATTTGAGCCATGCGGGAATCGAACCCGCGAGACTGCAGCAGCTAATCGCTCAGCGGCTGCGCCAACCATGCCGTCCACGGCGCAGACGCAGGCTGGAACAGATTCATTTGAGTGGTGTTTTTCGCTCCACAGGACACCACACGCTAAGGTTTGTAACGGATGTTGCATCGACTCACACAGACCACGCAGCTATAAAACTTGTGAGTAGCTTGGTGAATATTTTCGCGACACCCACTCCTTCATTTTATGACCGCAGCTGTCACAAACGGTAGCCGTAAACAAAACAAAGCTAAGCGTTGAATCATTAACACCCTGCTTCGGATACGTTGGGTTAATTTTAGAATACATTTATGCTTTAACGGGTACAACATTAAAGGGTACAGTAAAGATTGGAGATTTTTGGCCGGGTTGAATGTATGCTTTCCGATGCGCATGGCATGGAAACATCCAGCCGGTCCTGCTCCATAGAGCAATCTTTAGTGTAGACAATATCAAATTTGTTAATTTATATTCATAGTTATTGTATTCATTTTTTTTTAAGAAGTTTACTCACACACTGTTCCATTGTTGTTGAATTAGGTATTTTACATATGTTTGCAATATTTTTAAGTATGTGAGAACCATGTTCCTATTTATCAAATCAATGAATTTACCTGTGAATGCTTTTAATACTTTATAGCTTTTCTGGGTGCATGGTCCTCACATATATGAATTTATTAATACTTATGTAAATATAGTAAGACACCTATTTTTTTTAAAAGAGTATGTTTGTATTTTCTTGTGCATTCTTCTCCATAACAAGCTACTTTTCCGAATGCACGGCAGAGTCAGCTTTTATCACTTGTTAATTTGTTAAAAATTTACTAGTTACTTGTTAAAAAGTGCCGCTTATTGGCCTATTTGAATAAATATATTTGACTATGACTATGGCGTTCAGAAGCCAGGCAGATTGATTGTAGTTGAATTTACTTGTGAGAGATGCAGGTCGTAGAGATGGAGCGCGCTGACGGACATGTCCTGGTTGTCGTCGCCGGGCTGGCGGGTCGGTGCGGTGCCGCTCAGCACACTGGCGGCACTGGCGCCCAGCACCGAGCTCACGCCCACCAGGCCGCGGCTCCTGCTGGTGGCCGCGGGGTCGCGTTGTGAGGGTTCGCCCCCAGCCGGAGCTTCATCCTCGTCGCTTGTCTCGTCCATGTCCTTTGGAATATTTCTGGTTAGTATATCGTATAACGGCAAAGGCCAAAATGTAAAGTGTCAATGCCACATAAAAACTTTTTCCTAAACTCACAACTTAATGTTCCAAATGTGAATTCAATAAATATTTTTATAACACGTCCTTTTTATAATTTTATAGAGAAATATAATAATTTTAAAGAGATATTAGGGATCACAACCATCAGAAAAATGAAATCACTAACGCTAAAGAATAAACTATCCACTTTTGAAAAAGTTAAGGTTAAACTACTTATGCAGTGATTGTTTACCACTAAAAGCTCAGTAGTAAACAATCAAAGGAGAACTCCTTACACCTTAACACATTAATGATTACGAACCTTTTACGTAATTAGAAAAATGTAAGAATATTATATTATGTGTTAGCAATGTGTGCGAATGCAGAGAGTAAAAACATTTTTTTGGTATTTTTATAAAGCCTAGAAGGGCCTACAATTTAGCTAGATTTATCAAACTATAAGCCTAAATAAATGCTTCTGTAGCTATCTGTATATACATAGCAGAATATTGAAATGCAGTTTATACAGCGGGCGATCAGGAAATGATTTCAATTAACTGAAATATAGTAACTTTTACTTACTGGTAATCTGTATTGTTGCTTCTGTTGTGGGTAGTATGAGAGAACTGCTGGAAGCGGAGTGATAGCACCAAAAAGACTTTGTTGAATGAATGAACCCAGCATTGTTTTGTTCTGAAACAATTACATAAATCAATTTATATGTGAACTAGCTTCTGTGATCGGCTTCGCCCGCGTGATTGTCGAAAATTATCAGTGTTTCTGTACTATATGCATGCATGTATTATACATATAAATCTTCCTCTTAAATCACTGTATATATTTAAAAAAACACATCAAAATCCGTTGCGTAGTTTTAAAGATCTAAGCATACATAGGGACATACAGACAGTGTGAAGCGACTTTGTTTCTATACTATGTAGTAATGTTGGCACCAACCCCATTTTTACGTTTCACACGTTTGACGAACAGCGTTGAGGCGAACATTCGAGCCAACTAGTGTAGCCGGCCACTAGACAAACTAGCATTGTGTGTAAACTGATATTAAAATCTATCTGTATATATAAATCTCTGGAACTGTTTATCCCATCACGAAACTTCTTACACTGATAGAAAGCTGCACTATCGCCGAGTGAGATTTTGTGATCCCGGCAAAATACAAGAATAATGTGGGACAGGCCACGGGTTCGAAACCGCGGGCGTCCGCGTAAAATGTGTTTACATCTCAAGGGAAAACGCTACCGGGATAGATAAAAACTATCCTATGTCCTTCCCAAGGTCTCAAACCATCTCCATACCAAATATCATCTAAATCGGTACAGCCGTATAATCGTGAAAAGGTAACAAACACACAGCAAAGCCGGGGTTACATTATTGTGTTGTGTAGTGTCGTGGCGCCTTCTGATGCAGTTGATTGGCTAAAAATCTCGTTATGTTAAGCCGTAGGCTGAGTCGTTTGATTGGTGGATCCCGCGACACAACACAACACGACAAAGTAATGTGATCCCGGCTTTACTTTTGCATTTTTAACATTACCACGGGGTCCCAGCGCTAACAAAGAAAATTTGGTTCAAATAAATGTCAATAGATGGCGGGATAGGCATCGATTTGTTATTGAACTCTGTAAAGATAACAATTTCTAGAATTGATCATAAAAATTGTATGTTCTTTTTTAATCAACTCTCCTAAGCACAAAATTATGGAATATTGGATTCTTAATTCACGTTTCAAAGATTATTTGAACGGATCATTCAAAATTGATTCAAATAGATGGCGCGGTTTTAAATTTCTGAGGCATGCCACTCGATTTTTTAAATTGTATTGTAACACATTTTGGTACAATGAAACTATAAATAAAAAACCTGCAACAAAATACTATAAAAAAATCGTCACCGTATTTAAAGAAAAAAATAGTCACGAACCGAGAAAACCCTTTTACTTGCAAGTCGCTGCTAACCTCATCTATAGCCGTGGAAAGGAACCGAACGCGATCGAAGTACTTATAAAAATAATCATATTAATCAGACGAAAAACGCTAGTTACTTCGGCACGGTTTCTTTTATGGGATGAAGCACCTGTATGCTAGTATTATATTATATTATCTATACTAATATTATAAAGCTGAAGAGTTTATTTGTTTGAACGCGCTAATCTCAGGAACTACTGATTGGAAATGAAAAATTATTTTTGTTTTGGATAGTTCATTTATCGAGGAATCACGCTACAACTAATAGAAGCCGAGCATAAAAGAAAAATATTGCAAAAACGGGGAGCTTTTAGGAGCTTCCGTAAATGGTTTAAGTTAGTAGTAGGTAGGGTAGGGTAGGTAGAGTAGATGGGTAGGTAGGTAGCTAGTTGACGGGAGCGAAGCCGCGTGGAACAGCTAGTCTGTGATATTACTAAGGATCTGTACTTACGAGATGGTTGTTGCTCGGCACAGCGTGATGCATGCTCTGGCGCAGCGAGCGGAGGAATTGTCGCTGCGCGGGCTCGGTGGGCTGCCAGCCCGGGTGGCGGCAGGAGAATGCCACCAGCGACAGCTCCGTCTTCCCGCCCTCGCCCTGGTCGTACTGCGTGTGGCCGGTCCCTGCTGCTCTTTCTTCTTCCTTCGCTATTGTAATAAGGATATATAGAGATAAATTTTAAAGATTTAGAAATTAGACTACTGAATTGTCTTTTTACATATACATACATAAACTCACGCCTTTTTCCCATGGGGGTAGGCAGAAACTACAGATCGCCACCTGCTACGATCCTTACATACTTATTTTGCTTCACTCACATTCATGCATCTAGTCATACACACACGCCGGTTATGAGTACTGCGCAAAATGTCAAATTGTCTTTTTACCTTCTGGTAATCTAAATCACAGGACAGGACTTAACAATAATAATTTCTTCTTCTTTTTAAAAACGTTACCCCGCGCTTGGCATTTCGCCTGTATCGTGGGTGCGTTTATAAACATTTACACTCACATACTCAAACGGCCGGACCTGAACACCTATCTGTAGGCCATACAAATATCTGTTCCGTCCCAATCGCGCAGTCACTGTATTTGCAGGGCTGTTGATGTGTAGGGTAGTCGACATGCAGGGTAAGTCAATGTTGACTCACATATTTATCCTCAATTACAGAATTAAGAATTAGAAGTTGAGTATTAGTCAATCTCTAGCCTAGAAACCTGGAAAATTTTGGCTCTAAAGCAAAAAGGTATGACAATTTTTTACCTCAAAAACACAATTCAGAAACTAGAAGAGGGGGTGACCATAAGCTCTTAGAGTAAGGTTATTTTGAGTGTGCGTAAGGGACAGATGTATATAAGTCTTACACATCTGTCCCTTACACACACTCAAAATAACCTAACACTAATTGCTTAGTTTCACCACCCTGAGAGTTTTTGTCCATTCTCTAAGTACGTAATTAAATATTACATTGTCCTGTTTTAGCAAGTTTAGCTTTTTTTTGTTTATTAATAAGAACAAATTTAAGAATAGTGTCCATTTGCACTTTTAGACAAGTCCGTAGCACTTTCTTAGAATCTGATATAATTTACTAGCTGTTGCCCGCGCCTTCGCCCGCGTGGTTATGAAGATATAAAGTTTAATGATGTTTAACACAAACTATTTTTATATTTCAGTCAACAGAAAATGCCTATCACACTAAGCAACATTTTTTAAGGTACCAATTAGAAATAAAATATGGGGTTTTTATTTTTGTGTAACCTCTCTATTCACCACATTTTTAGTTTTATTATCAGGGTGCAGTATATATAAACTATCAGGCGAACTTACTCTAGAACAGGCCACATACAACTGACCGTGAGAGAAGCAATTTATACCTATTTAATGTATGTTATACCCTTTTATTTGATACTAGCTGTCCCACGCGGCTTCGCTTCCGTCAACTGGCTACCTACCTACCCATCAACCCTACCTACTCTACATACATGATTGTTGTGTAATTAAACCGTTTACGCAGCGCACGCAACGGAAGCTCTCAAAAAGGAATAATTTTGCCCGTTTTTGCAACATTTTTCATTTATGCTCTGCTCCTGTTGGTCGTAGCGTGATGTTATATAGCCTATAACCTTCCTCAATAAATGGACTATCCAACACAAAAAGAATTTTTCAATTCCAACCAGTAGTTTCTGAGATTAGCGCGTTCAAACAAACAAACAAACTCTTCAGCTTTATAATATTAGTATATATATAAATGGTTGTAGTGCGTAGCTCATTGTGTCATTTATTTAACTTTCCATATGTGACAAAACTTATGACCAGACCCAAGAAAAGTTTTACAGAAAATGATGGTGAATATGGGATAAATAAACATGTAGGATAGGATAGGATAGATTGACCCCCTTTTCCGCACTAAGGCCAGTGTTCTCACCGCTAAATTATTGCAGAAGTAATGTGACAAATTGTCAAGCATGAGTTATCTGCCGTGATAGGTTGAATGAATTTTCAACAGCCAACCACAGCAAATAACCGGCGATTATTTGCCAATAGTCGATACCGATTGTCGCCAATTACGTTAACAGCCTGATAATCGAGTGTGAAACCGGGTGTTAGACTCCCATTTGGTCCGATGTGCGTGTCTGTGAGAGAGAATGGGCCGTAACCCACCACGCGGGCTCAGTGCGGATTGGTGGATGTCACATATCTTCAAATTTTTGGTTCTAATTCATGCCGGTTTCCTCACGATGTTTGCTTTTACCGTTTTGGGAGCAGTGTAGATGAAATATTTTACACAAATAAAGCGACTGCCTGGGTTCGAACCTAAAACCTACTACACTGGGCCACCACTGCAAAAACATTTTTAAAAAATTGTCTGGAATTTGGTATTTAATATGGTGATATGTTATATCACCGTTTGAATTAATTTTGTTGTATTTTCTGTTTGTTGTATTATAAGTGATCAATAAATGTTTGTTGAACACATAGGGTTTCAAAAGCTATTATATTCCCTTAAACCGGCCCTGTCGCAAAATCCGTTCTCAGCTGACATATTATAATTATAAACAACTTCCATGCCAAATTTCAAGTTTGTTGCACAAAAAATGAAGGAGTTTCATACAAACTTGCGAGAGCCCTTAGACACCTTAAAGCCGGCCTTGTCGCAAAATCCAATCTTAGCGGACGTCTACTAACTATATACTACCACCCTGCCAAATTTTAAGTCTGTAGCTCAAAAAATGAACGACTTTCATACTAAATTGAGAAAGCCTTAGACCCCCTAAATCCGGCCCTGTTGTAAAATCCGTTCTTAGTGGACGTCTACTAACTATAAACTACCTTTTAGCCAAATGTTAAGTTTGTAACTTCAAAAATTAAGGACTTTCATGTAAAGTTGCGAGAGCCCTTAGACCCCTTAAATCCGGCCCTATCACAAAATACGTTCTTAGCGGACGTCTTCTAACTATAAACTACCTCCCTGCCAAATTTTAAGTTTGCTGCTCAAAAAATGAAGGAGTTTCATACAAACTTGCGAGAGCCCTTAGACACCTTAAAGCCGGCCTTGTCGCAAAATCCAATCTTAGCGGACGTCTACTAACTATATACTACCACCCTGCCAAATTTTAAGTCTGTAGCTCAAAAAATGAACGACTTTCATACTAAATTGAGAAAGCCTTAGACCCCCTAAATCCGGCCCTGTTGTAAAATCCGTTCTTAGTGGACGTCTACTAACTATAAACTACCTTTTAGCCAAATGTTAAGTTTGTAACTTCAAAAATTAAGGACTTTCATGTAAAGTTGCGAGAGCCCTTAGACCCCTTAAATCCGGCCCTATCACAAAATACGTTCTTAGCGGACGTCTTCTAACTATAAACTACCTCCCTGCCAAATTTTAAGTTTGCTGCTCAAAAAATGAAGGAGTTTCATACAAACTTGCGAGAGCCCTTAGACACCTTAAAGCCGGCCTTGTCGCAAAATCCAATCTTAGCGGACGTCTACTAACTATATACTACCACCCTGCCAAATTTTAAGTCTGTAGCTCAAAAAATGAACGACTTTCATACTAAATTGAGAAAGCCTTAGACCCCCTAAATCCGGCCCTGTTGTAAAATCCGTTCTTAGTGGACGTCTACTAACTATAAACTACCTTTTAGCCAAATGTTAAGTTTGTAACTTCAAAAATTAAGGACTTTCATGTAAAGTTGCGAGAGCCCTTAGACCCCTTAAATCCGGCCCTATCACAAAATACGTTCTTAGCGGACGTATTCTAACTATAAACTACCTCCCTGCCAAATTTTAAGTTTGCTGCTCAAAAAATGAAGGAGTTTCATACAAACTTGCGAGAGCCCTTAGACACCTTAAAGCCGGCCTTGTCGCAAAATCCAATCTTAGCGGACGTCTACTAACTATATACTACCACCCTGCCAAATTTTAAGTCTGTAGCTCAAAAAATGAACGACTTTCATACTAAATTGAGAAAGCCTTAGACCCCCTAAATCCGGCCCTGTTGTAAAATCCGTTCTTAGTGGACGTCTACTAACTATAAACTACCTTTTAGCCAAATGTTAAGTTTGTAACTTCAAAAATTAAGGACTTTCATGTAAACTTGCGAGAGCCCTTAGACCCCTTAAATCCGGCCCTATCACAAAATACGTTCTTAGCGGACGTCTTCTAACTATAAACTACCTCCCTGCCAAATTTTAAGTTTGCTGCTCAAAAAATGAAGGACTTTCATACAAACTAGCGAGAGCCCTTAGACCCCCTAAATCCGGCCTTGTCGTAAAAACCTTTCTTAACAGACGTTTACTAACTATAAACTACCTCCCTGCCTAATTTTAAGTTTGCTGCTCAAAAAATGAAGGACTTTCATATAAACTTGCGAGAGCCCTTAGACCCCCTAAATCCGGACCTTTCACAAAATCTGTTCCTAGCGGACTTCTACTAACTATAAACTACCTCCCTGCCAAATTTTAAGTTTGCTGCTCAAAAAATGAAGGACTTTCATACAAACTTGCGAGAGCCCTTAGACCCCCTAAATCCGGCCCTGTCGTAAAATCCTTTCTTAGCGGACTTCTACTAACTATAAACTACCACTACCTGCCAAATTTCATCTTTATACGTCAAGCGGTTTTCGATATTTCGTGATACGTGAATGAGTGACCTTTCGCTTTGATATATATAAGATAAAAACACTATGTTCATGTGTTATATGTATAGCACAACATTGTCACTATTATTCATTCAGTTGGTACACTACACTAATTCAAAAGGTTCAGTTATGTTTAGCCCACGCAATAAGTCTGTGTTGTCTATCAGCTGGATAGCATCAAAATTCACGTGTCGATGAAGTCTGCGTTCGTGGGCTTCAGAATTTTTTCGCATGATGGTGGTGACGAATTCTATTTTAATGTCACGGTGAAAATCGTCAATTCTTATGTACCAGGGTGCATTTACAGCATCCCTAAGGACTTTATTTTGATATTTTAATTTATTTTAACGTTGCTTTGTTTAATACAGCTCCAAAGTTGGATACCATACGTCCAAATTGGCATCAGTATATGCTTGTATAGGGTTATCTTAATATATATAAATCTCGTGTCACAATGTTTGTCCTCAATGGACTCCTAAACCACTTAACCGATTATAATAAAATTCGCACACCATGTGCAGTTCGATCCAACTTGAGAGATAGGGTAGGTAGGGTAGGGTAGGTAGGGTAGGGTAGGGTAGGTATGGTATGTAGGGTAGGGTAGGTAGAGTTGGGTAGATAGTGTTAGGTAGGGTAGATGAATGTTTGGTGTTTTTATGGCAAAACAAAGTTTGCCGGGTCAGCTAGTTTTATTATATATTGATAGACAGGATTTCCTACCGAGTTACCAATACATACGTATATCGAGTTCCTGTCTTTTCTTTTTGACGTGAGCTTTCCAACGCAACTTGGCGTCGAGAGTAATGCCAAGGTATTTGGCTGTATTAGCATAAGGCACTTGCATAACATTTATGTAGATTGGGCGATGTCCAAGTGTTTGTTTGTGAAGTCAATGTGAATTGATTTTGACTCATTCAGTTTGATCTTCCATTTTTGTGTCCAGTCACAAAGTTTGTGCACAGCTAATTAAACTTTTTCTACTGCTTCTCTCTGGCTTGATCCGGTAGCCATAATTGCAGTATCATCTGCAAAGGTCGCAATGGTGTTGCTTTCCAGTTCTGGGATGTCACATGTGTATAACAAGAACAAAATTAGGCCAAGCACACTTCCTTGAGGTGCCCCAGCTTTTATAGCTTTCAGCTCGGAATATGCATCTTCTTGCCTTATTCTAAACATTCTATTAGTTATATAGTCTAGAATATCTGCAAATTCTGGTAGCATGCGTCTGAGCTTGAATATTAGACCCTTATGCTTGGAATATTAGAACTTTGTCAAATGCTTGCGCGACATCTAAAAACACGGTGGCGCAGACTCCCTTATTTTCAAGTGTTTATAGTTTAACTAATAGCAGTACTTACGTTTCTTTTTGGTGGGTGTGTGCCAATCAGGATGACCATGTCGACGGATATCCAACTGAAACCACAAAATATCATCCTTTTTAATATGACATAAATATTATATAATACCAATGACATTCGACGCGTCAAAAGACCGAATTCTAGGTCTGGCAGCGACCCACGGAACAAAGTTTTCTTAAAGAGTAAGGGCCGCTAGTTTCTTAACAAATGTATTTATTTGCCGTGACTTGAGATAAATAAATAATAATAAGAATCTTAGATGGGATTCTAATTTTACTCGATAAATACCAGGGTAAATTCAAAACGGGTATAAATACGCAAATGATGAAGTATTTATTTTTATCTACTCTCATATCGTAATATTCGAATTATAAAATTCAAAACGAGTTTATTTTGGCATACTTTATAAACACAATACCGAAATTTAAAATTAGAATCTTATTATAACACTATTTCTCTAACAAAATAATGCTATAAAACAATTTTTTTTCTATTACGATACAGGACAAATCCAAAAAGTTAATCACTAAGGAGATTCCATCAATTTTTTTTTTGTAATGTCATTTTATAGTACCTATTATAAAAAGATTTGATTCCAATTTTAAATTGTCTATGACAATGCCCGCTTTAGACGTAGCACGCACTGTGATTTTTATTCGCGCGAATTTTGTTTCCTTCTACCTGTTCATAGAGCTCAAAATATTCGGGCGAATAAAATTCGCGCCGTGGTGCGGCGGATTCTGTGGCAAAACACGGATTTCTTGCGGAATTATTTCCGCACGATTTCGTTACCGATGCAAACAACTTCATACAATTACATAGGTCGCAGAATGGGCGAAAAAAATCGCCCGAATAAAGATCGCAGTGCGTGCTAAGCCTTAGCGCATGCGCGGTTAATGCGGTGATGTGCTGGGTTTTGGCGCCATTCATACGTTTTGCAAGTTTTGCTGTACTGAATTTCATGAGTTATTTAAATTACCTATTGTGTGTGAAATGTCTGATATCAGTGAATGTGAAGAAAATTTGACTCCGCCCGATATTTTAGATGCGGCGAAGGAAATTACTCTTAATTTATTACCAGCAAAGTCGAGAAAATTATATGACAAATGCTATCACGATTTTATGGCATGGAAAATGCAAAAAGAGGTATTTAGTAGGTTAAATCCCAATTTATGAGTGTAGATAATGTAGTGTATGAAACTGCACATAACTAGGTATTAAAACATTCGTGTGAAAGCTATTAAAAACCTCGCCTACGGCTCGGTTTTTAAACACACACTCATGTTTTAATACCCCTCATTATGCAACAGTTTCATAAACTACTATTATAAGAACGAAGTTAGTTAAAAAGATTCTTAAAAACTTTTAGGATGATGAGGGCAGCTGAGGTCAGTGGGTCGTCTTAGGGGCGGAGTTCAAAGTGAGTAAATTTGTTAACTGAGTTCCCAAAAAAGAGGAGGTTCTAAATTCAACAGTACATAAGTTATTTTTTGAGTTTGTTTACCGATTTCTCCATCAATTGTGGACCGATTTTGAAAATGCATTTTATTGTTTTGAAAAGTATGATCCCGAATTGGTCCCATTTCAATTTAACGAAGATGTCATGAAGAACTTTGGAGATATTCAATGGAAGGTTAAAATTTCCATTATGGGCCGTTGATTTTTGGCGCGGAGAGGGTGGGGGGAGGAAGGGGGGAGGAAGGGCGGAGGAAGGGGGGAGGAAGGGGGGAGGTGAAAACAGGACCTGAAAGCTTTAACCATGGATATCTCCATAACCATGGGGCTGCGAGTGGTCGGGATGGTACAGGGGGGCAGCCAAATAACCCCCGCTTTCTCCCCCACCCTCCCCGCGCCAAAAATCAACGGCCCATAATGGAAATTTTATGCATTTCGTGTATTTATTACCTACTTTAATCATGAATTTCAATTTCGTCTTTCGTCGTATTTTACCTACCTCCACCACCACAGCCACTACTCAACACAACATCTCAAACCCCTCACGGAAAGGCTGCAGTTCGTTAAATTTCTTTGATTCGAGATTGTCGGGAGCACAAAGGTCACATATTAACGAGTAAGTGGCTTCCTTAATTTCGTAAACTAAAATAAATTGGTAGACACGTCGACGTGAGCCGGCCATTGTTTAGAGTTCAAATCGAATACTTCGATTTTACCGATCGGCATGTTAATTTTTTTATAGCAATCAACAATCGGCACAAAACACCACCGTTACCGATCACTGAACACGATTATAACGAGTATTCAATAATGAAATATTAATTTAATCAAGACAGCCAGTGGACAGTGATAATGAAAGACAAGATGGAAGCTAACTGATTTGTTTTCGTCTACCCGACATACTTCTGATATTACATTTCGTAGCCTACCCTACAGGACCAATTTGGAATCATAGCAAAAAAAAGTACATCCAAAATAGGAATTTTCAAAACTGATTCACAATTGAAGGTGAAATTAGTGAAAAAAAAACAAACGTACTGTGAGGATAAAAAAAAAATAAGATGAAGAGTTAATTTTTTGCGCGTTTGATAGATTAACAATTGATGAAAACTCAAAATACCGAAATTTGAAAGTAATGGTTAGCATATGTAACCATTGGTTTAGTTAACTACGGATCAAAAAACTGGGCCTAGTGATGAAACAAACGTACAAAATACCTTACATTGCTTATGTCACGGCATTTATTTGTGAAGTAGCATACCTGTGCAAAGGAGCAAACGTCGCCGATGCCGAGGACGCTGACGGTGAAGTTGCGGTAGAAGTCGACGATGTCCAGAGCTCGAGAACGAAGTGAGAGCAGGATTAGCGGACACAGAAGCGGACTCAGCAGCTCGAAGATGATGAACACCTAAGAGGGAAAATCACAAGTTCTAAAGAATGTTCGCAATCTGTAAAAACACCTCTACTTCTATATATTCCATTATGCCAAGCTTTTGATTTAATAATTGTCGCCGAGATGAAATTGCGACTTATTAAACGAGTTTTGCACGACAAGAAGGGCTATGTTTTGAAGTGCTATACATACGGCTCTGAATTGGAATAGTTGTTGGAAATGCGCGGCCACATCCTTGGTGTGCGCGCGGCCCCTCCAGGCGGCGGGCAGATAGTGCACGTGCCCCAACACTTGGACGAACAACTCCTCGCCTCGCGCGGGGCCTGTACAACCCTCACCCAAACGCTCTTCTTCCCCTATCAGAGCCCTGGAAACGAAGAATATTTTAATGCAAATCAGACAAATGCCTATAGTCTAAATCATTGCTCCACTTGAAGCAACCACCTTCAATCAAATGGACAGTTATAACTTGATACTTATGGACACATTTACAAACTAAATATCTACGGTTAATTGACCGTATATATCACTGTGATGGCTTGATGATGGGACGCATGCATGCGTTACATTATACATTACAAAAGTAGCCTTTTTCGGCGAAAACACGTGTGTGAACAAGTGACCTAAGGGTGAAATATCGTCTGTCAGCATCGATTCGCATTTTAGATATTATTAGTTTAATTAAACTGTAATATGTACAATAGCGGCTAATAGGCGTAAGGCATTCCCAACCTTTAGGTTAGACTAGACACTGTGGTGGTCGTACAAAATTTATATAAGCGCATCACTTTAGAACGGCTGCACCTATTTGGCTAATTCTATATTATTAATTCGAAAATAGGCGATATATACGCCCCAATGTAACGCTGTACTGGCCATGCGCCCGCTCGATGCCAAAATATCAAAATTGAACCTCCTTTTGAACAGTTTTATTTGCAAAATATTATTTGATTTACATATGCTAAGTTAGGTACGAAGAAATTCCAGCCATCAATTTTTCTGTATAAAAATATTTTTAAACATCCAAGTCGTTTTGGAGGAGTTTCCAAAAGATGCGAAAAAATATCGTGTTGTTAATTATTTTTTTAAAGCAAAACTATTAGTTACACGAAAAAACCTTGTGTTCAAAATTATGTACATGAATCAATAATAAATATATATTTTTTTCAAACCTTTTAACCTAGCTGTTACTGAGGAGTATGCTTTAGAAAGTTACCGTTTTACGGCACTAAAGCGTATGAAGGCCCTTAAAGTGATATAATAATTAAATAATAATTATGACCACGATAAAACTAATTTGAGAGTACTTTCGCTAGGCTATTTTAATTACAATTTTATTGCTTCTATAATTTACGTACATTCAGCTGCGCGCACGCATCTTTCATAATAACCACGAATGGATGCTTACCAGTTGTGATATCACCCTAATATTTAACACTATATAATTTGTAATTAAAGTATTATTTGCAAAATGATCCGTAAAATGCAGAATCAGTTTTTAACTAAACTTTTTAACTAAGATGAATCATGTTATTGAAAGGATTATCCTAGGTTTAAATTGTTAAAATTCCCAGAGTATTAATAAGAGGGAAAGCATTATCAAATGCATTATGGGAGAATTAAGAACACTTTACGAGAAAACGTACTTAACTCACTAGAAAAGTTCAAGGAACTGTGAAGACTGAACTGTGTGACTATGTAATTTAAAATAGATTGTTGGTGTGCTTTATTCAAATAAATAAATAAGAAAAAGATATAATTATTATGAACCCTGTATGTTCAATCGTGGAGGGTTAAAATTACCCTTCATCACAATGAAATATTAAGAACCAAAGGCTCAATATGTGGCTCAATGTATGGATGCTTAGATTGAAACCAGAAAGACAAAAAAGGACAGAGTTTTGTGATAACGTATTATCATATTTATAATTCCATCCATAAATAGGCTGCGATAACAAAGATCGGTAAATCTAAATTAACCTCATTATGAATCGATACAATAAACAGACCTAGTTTCGGGGCTTATTTACAAATCGCAAAACAAACCGAATAATTATGATAAGAACTAATTCTAACATTAAAGTCGCCAATCAAAGTGGAGATGCCAAAATCCAAGAACTTGATGAACTTTAGTAGTTTTCCTCGTTTAGGGTTAGTAAAGCTGGATAAAATCAAAATAACTTATAACAAATTCGTATCAATTGCCGCTCATTACAACAAAAAAATACGAAAACATAGTGATCGAAGACGTAAAAGAAGCTCCTGGTTAACACAACGTAGCGATGTTATAATAGTCACAACAGATCTTTGTGTCTCTGAAGTTGGCTCTCACAAACATTGCGCAAGAAACAGTTTGTCATCGAGTATACTGCATAGAGTAAGCGAGAAAGTACGATGCGACAAACGATAGCGAGAAAAAGAGACAGTTATACAATCTTATCTTCACCTTCAACATTGACACAAAAATAGCTACTGCGCAAGGTCTTGCAGCCAATTCAGAGACACAAAGATCCGTTGTGAGCATTATATCTTTGTGCATCCGCCATAGATGTATGATAGATACTTGCACGTGTTCAGGCACACGGCAGGACCGGACATACAAACCCAACACAAGAGAAAACGAATACAGAACAAAGAACAAAACAGAAACGTCAATTTTTGAAAATTTGGAGCCCCTTTTCACAAACACAAAATACTGTTTCTGAGATAAATCAATTTATAAATAAAGATTTAAGTCCTAATAAGTTTAAAGTTTAGGTACATACGTATTTTGACGGCGGACGCTCGTCGGTAAACAAACGGGATCATTTAACTCCGTCGGAAGTACCTTTCAAAATAATTTATTTAAGATACTCATTGACAATTGAAAACTTTCAAAGCAAAACGACCATAAGCCACGAAAAGGCTGGGACTAAGAAGCTTTGTACGTTCAAAAAAATATTGCATAAAGAAAAAAAGGGGACACAAAAGCATAGGACAGATATTGAATAAAAAAACGAGGACAACTGACCAGGAGCTACAAAAAACATCCAGCATGTCATCACATTGTAGTTACTTGCACACAATACATCCCGTCGTAACGTGTATTAGTCACAGGACAATAACAAAAAGTTTACAATCAATCTCGCGAGAATATACACTCTTGATAAAATAGGAACAGAACATTTCATTTACAAAAAAAACGACCATATCATAATATAAGTAACTAACATTGAACTTGCTGAACCGACGGAGAAGATACACATTACATACTATAAGAGGCCGAAATCTAAATTAAAAGAAATATTTATTCAACATAATTATCTATCTGTCACTTTTTCCAAATTTTTTACAAACAATTCAGATTAAATATACACTCCTTGCCTTTTTTTCGGCAAACTGATTTATTAAATCATTTATAGCTGATGATGACTTTAGTTTTTCTAAAGTTTCTGCCTCTATGGACAATAGTGACAGGTCTGACAAGCGTTCATGTCCGTACGAAGTTCTTACGCACGTCGGGGCCCCCGTATAATTGATACGGCAGACACGGCGGTAGCTACGCCACTGACCCTTGCATCCCTATTCACCCGGTTTGTAGGTAACACACTTGCTGAAAGTTGTCCGACATAAATTCGGCGTGTTGTATTGACAATATAAATGATGCGACGTAATTTTGGTATGTGAGACCAGATTTGCAGAGTAATTAAATAATATTGTAGGCGCAGGCCAAATTTTTGTCGCGTAGGATTTGGCAGGTGATGTTTCCATAACATCAATTTCTAGGTCTTCTGTAGATTTGTACTCTAAAAATAACCTCAAGCATTTCATTTACATGATGAGAGGCGAGAGTGGCTGACTCAAATACATCAAACTGACTGGCTAGTATGACATCTAATAAAGAGATTATATTTGAGAGAGATTTCTGTTGATGATTGCAGTATTTTTGCATTTTCATAGAATACAATCAGTAGAGAATGAATACAGTTGATCGCACGTCAATGTCAAACACCAGAGGACGCTATTGATGCTTATGTGATATCAGCCATCAGCTATCAACATCTGGAACGTTCTTTAGGGTACACATTATCTTAAAATCTGAAGAGTTAATTAACCATCGACTCAAAAAGAGGGTCGAACTGTCATTATTGACGTGTGGTTGACTGCACATCCATTTGTACGAATGCAAGTAACTACAAACCAGAAGAAGGTTATGATAAGGTATACTAACCTGGCCCCGGCTAGAATACAGCCGAGTATGGTGATGATACTGAGCACATGTTCCACTGTGAGCACATCTTCGTCGTACACTGACAACACGACGAGCACGCCCAGAACACTTGCTGATATGAACACTATGTTCCTGAAACATTAAGTTACGGTTAAGAATTCTTATTTCGCAAAATAATTACACTGGTATTCAATTAAATGTAAAACTTACATTTCTAAACAATTTAACTTACAGGACAAAAGTAACATAGTATATGTTTACAGTTAGATTGGTAGTTATGCTTTATCACATTTTTAAATTTAATATTACAAAAAACAAAATACTAGCAAAAGAAAATATTTTTTTCAAAGCTTTAATAGGAAGAAGTAAGTACCTACACAGAATTAAATAGTGAAAAGTTAACAAGAAGCGCCATATTCGTGTTGAAGATGAGCGTAGTCGAACTTATCTGTGACTTATTATTTTTAGGGTTCCGTATACAAAGGGTAAAAACAGGACCCTATTACTAAGGCTCCGCGGTCCGTCTGTCTGACTGTCTGATGTAATGAATAAACTACAGGAAAAATTTCAAAAATTCGTTCACCGTAGGGAAGCTACACTATCCCCGGGTGACATGGGCTACTTTTTAACCGACTTCAAAAAAAGGAGGAGGTTCTCAATTCGAATGTTTTTTTTTTTTTTATGTGTTTTACCTCAGAACTTGTTACTGGGTGAACCGATTTTGATGATTCTTTTTTTATTTGAAAGCTGGTGTTTGTCATGTGGTCCCATTTATTTTCATCAAGATCTGATAAATAACTTCGGAGATACACATCAGAACTCTTCAATAAATGACGGCAAATCACTCGGGATAGCTGCAATCGCATTTATGTTTATTGTTTACACCATTTCATAACATAACATCACACTAGTACGCTCTAAAGGGGTACGCAGGTGTAAACAGTTCACCTTGGTATACCCTTATTCGACCGAATTTGTTTAAGTTTCATGTTATTGGGTAAATCTATTCTGGTTTCACTATGGGCATTATTGTTACCTAGCCTATATAAATTGTGTAGCACAACAAAAAAGTGAAAAATAAAAAAACATTTTACAAAAAATACAACCGACTTCCAAATAAAAAACAAAAAAGTGAAAAATAACTTAAATTTCGGAAGTCGGTGTCAAAAAACTAAGAAAATAAAACAAGAACACCGACTTCCGAAATTGAAGTCATTTTCACTTTTTTGTTTTTTTATTTGGAAGTCGGTTGTATTTTTTATAAAAAGTTTTTTTTATTATCCCTGTATTCCCACGGGAACGGGAACTACGCGGGTGAAACCGCGAGGCGTCAGCTAGTAATATATATAGTGATAATTAAGACACCGGATTGAACTAAATAAAATACAGAAACAAGAAAAATTAATAAAGTTAGTAAATCGAGATCTATCGACGACTGACCCCTGTTATGGTGGCATGAAGTCGGCGTTTCGCCGCCTGCGCCGTACTGCCCCCCTGCGACGAGTCCGGTCCGGAGTCTGCCTCCCTAACCCGCACCGCCGCTTTTTTCTGCGAGATTACGTCCTCGCAGAAAGACGCAACCACCTCCCATGCAAAGGCATGGTAGGCAGTGAAGGTCACTGCCTACCATGGCCATAAAAATGGCCGGCAGTGACAGGTCTTGCCACCGTCCTGGTTGCAAACCGCACGCGTGACACACGGGGTGGCCCTGTCTTGCCATTGTGTGCAGGTATTTACCAAAACAGCCATGCCCCAATAATAGGTACCTGCACTAAACGGAAGGACAACTTCACGTGTCGCCTCTGTATCCAGTCGTTACTAACCTAACCTAACCCCAGTTAAATTGTAACGTATATTACACATATCCGAACCTGCTTTTCCAGAAAGATTCTCAGGTCGGGGGTAGGTAAGTAAAAATAATGTGGAGGAGACCCTAGAAAAACTATTTTCAAAAACCTGCATTGGCATTATAAAACAAAGCGCACGCCAATGTCATCGATTGAGACAAAGCTAGATGCGCATTAGAAATTAATGCAAGTTAGTCGTCATCGTTACCAATCAGTAACGGAGTAAGTGCCAAATCGCATGAGTTTTATTTTTGTCAAAAGTCAACATTCCGACGTAAAAATAGCACGGCATTGTTTACGCAATATCTTTCACTAGATAAATACTTTGGCGTAGATATGATTAGAATATTACTACACATTAATACGGAATTTGTGTTGTAATCTTGTGTCGTAATTGCTTAGTTAGTGCATAGAATATGTGCCAATAGTATGTGCTGGATATTTGATTTGATGCGGCCAACTGCATGTCTGCTTAATTAATGGTAGTACAAGCATGATTATAAAATAAAGATCGTAATACTGTGACCTAAGAACCACCTTAATTGTATTCAAATTTCTATTTCCACACGCTACAAACTGAATCTGAATTGCAACTCTTTGTTATTATAAGATAACACTTCTAAATATTGTTTACACTCCTATGACGCTAAACGATATTTGAGTCAATGAATTAAGAATCACACGAACTACGCATGATGATAACGTAATCTAGACAGCTTCTGTCATAAGTATATCTTTGGATTTGTTTTGTTTGTTGCGGAACACACTACTCGCTTTTGGTGACAGAGCAGTCAATACGGAAGTTAACATTTCGGTAACTTTACTACTATTGATCAGTATATTATGTTGCCCTCACTGCTAGCTCTCGACGACGACGCTTGGCTTTTTTTGGACTTGTTATGATACCACCATCTCATGGACATCAGCAGGTCTTTTTGCAGAGGGTAAATTTGCAACACTCCGCTCGGCCCCCGCCTCGAAAACGATGAGTTTTTGTATGCGCTCGAGATCTAAAGGATGCAAGAGCGAGCGAAGCGAAATCGAAATTGTTTGTACACGCCTCGTGTATGCTAGGTCTAGGTCTAATATGACGAAATATTAAACAAAAAAAAAAAAACAAACAAGCGTGTGCATGCTGCCCATGTGTCCATGACCTTTATATTTCGAATATCTTAATCAGAAAATACTTTACTTGGCTACAACTGTAGTGATAGGCGATGAGAAGCTTCCGAGGTACTTGGTCGCTGGTTTATGAGCTCGATTGAGTCTGTCTAGCATTTCGTGTTCCAACTCGTTGAAGTGGCGTAGCGTGAGTTGGGCGTACAGCGACCATGTTCGTGTACCCAGAGACGCGGGCGAACGTTTTATCAACTGAAACAACACAAAAAAACTTAAAAATGCAATAGGAATTTTTCTAAAATTAATCTGAAAACTACACGGGTCAACGAAAAACACTTTTTGTTGTCCACGGACATCTTTGGTTGATTGTGTTAAGAACAACGGTAAGTACGTAACGTATCATAGAAATGAAATGAAATTAGAATTATTTAGACACGTAAAGATTGTTTGTAATATGATTTTGGAGTAAAGGCTTGAGGTAAAACCTGCAGCCTTATTGCGTAACTGAATTCGGCAAGGTAAAGGGCAAAGAGTATGAACAATCGGCCAATCACATAGACGGAAATCCACATTGCGTCTTTCAGCTCGCTTGAGATTGTTCGATGCTTTCCTTCCTGCTTACCCTAAATACCTATCAATTTTTTATTCTAGGGTAATTATTTCGCGGAAAAACTTAATACCGCCATTCAAAAAATTACTTCAAATGCACAACGCCATCTATTGAATATGGAGTTCAACTGTCCGAGTATCTGAATTTCGCGTGTTGTGATATTTTACTTATTGAACACTTTAAACTCATCTAACTTTTGATAGAGTGTACCGATTGCGATGAAACAAAAACTAAGTAATACTTCAAGTTAAGCACAATTATGAATAAAAGTTATCAACATTGGTTTGGTACATTTTACGTGATGCGTGCACAAATAAACAGACAAACAGATAAAGAGACAAATATTCCAAAGATGCTGGATATCGGTTCTGTTGGTTATCCTTTAATACCCTGGCTATTTCTTTTGGAAATATTTTCGATGCACAAAAACAACTTTTCTACAGATTTATTATATGTATTGATTGATGATCATATTTGGTATGGAGAAAGTTTTCCAGTAGTACTTTGGTACCTTCTAGCGATCCGCCCCGGCTTCGCCCGTCGCAAATTATGCACAAAAACCTTCCTCGTTTCTTACTCTTTCCATTGAAAACCGCATCAAAATCCGTTGCGTGGTTTAGGAGAAGTTAGCGGATATACAGACAGACACGGAAAACGACTTTGTTTTATACTATGTAGTAATATGTTTTTTTAAGGAAACTTACCTCGGCATAATTGAAAAAGAAGTACAGTATCTGCCACGCCTGTATAAGTGGCGATAGCAGTAAGTTCACAATGGCCAGAACCAGTATTTGTCTCTCAAGTTGTCGAGCGAGTAACATTCGTTTTGAATGATCCTTGTAACACGGACGCAGCTGCCAGCGATTCTCCCAAGGACTCCACGGACTGGCTGTACACAGAAAACCCACACATTTCATTAAAACCTTCACTTACTAATGCACAATAACTTTGACAAAATTCTAACAAAGGTACTTACTAGAATTGTCTTGTATTCCTAATGAGGAATATTGCATTCATTCATATGGAATTTAATTTCGGTTCTTACATAAAAGAAAAATATAACACAAGCTGACACAAATTGTAGACTGTTGTCTACAATTTGCAAATACTATTTAAAAGAAACTCTAGTTAATAGGTTTTCATGCCATGGCCTTAAAATAAATTAACACAAAACCACCACTACTAAAATAAATTAAATGTGTACTTACAAAATAACAAAAATTCTATGTTGTATTTTAAACCTCGAGATAAATAGTGAAAATCACCAATAAAAGGCACATGTATTTGCAGTGGCAGTAAGTTTTTGTTGACCATTGCCACCATATAATTAGTTATTCTGTAACAATAAAAAGTAATTCAGATTAGTTGACTGTTGCATCATATGATATGTATCGGGCTGGTGCCCACAACTCCACATCCAAACAGTAGCAATACAGTTGATTGTTACATTGCACATATTATTTTGCTGTATACTTTTCCTGCTGATACTTAAGAGAAAAATATTTTAAATTGTAGGTTATCATTGGAATTGAAATGATTTACTATAAAGTTGTAAAGTTACAATACACAATGTGGATAGAGTGCGTCTCACATTTTATTGCTATTGCCAACTCGAGCTGGGCGAGCACGGCGTCTGTGATAGGCTTCAGTCACGCATTTTATCACGGCTTTGCTCCCAAACTGTGATAAAAATGTGTGTATCAAGCCTGTCACAGTAGGCCGTGCTCGTGCCGCTGTATCTGTATATACGGTAAATTCATACCTTATTGGTTTAGTCCTACATTTTAAATACCAATTCAAAAGTTTGATAGTGGTAAACATAATATACGTTTATAAGTTCTTTAATAAATAAACTCTATAAATGATAAACTCAGATAAAGGCGGAACTCAAGTTGGTTGGATATTTCACCCGTAACATAAATAATGGTACATACATAATGCATTGTAAGTAGTTCTGTAATGTGTGTATTATTGACCTCAAAACAGAACAGTGCATACAATCTGGATCATGAGTTTATTTGATCTTATGTTATATTCATATTGCAATTTCGAAACTTCTAGTATATTTTAAAAGATTGCGCCAGCCTCAAGTAACATGGGACAAGGGCAGGGTGATGATGATATTCTATATATTTTTTATTTCAACTTAAAAATATTTTCATTTCTGTGCTTCTCTGTGCATTAGGCGCAATTGCCTTGACTTTAATCAAATTGATTTTGTCAAAAACATATAATAAACCATTTTTTAAAGCAAGTAGCGTTTTCTGGTTGCTTTTCACATTAGTGATTGATATTTTAACAACAGCCACAGGTGGATTCTGCACCAGATGCGTGGCAATTTGTGTGTCACTTTTTATTCATTAGTTCCAGTCATAAAATCTGATTTAGTCAGCTAGATTTTACTCAATAACAAAAATACAAATATATACCTGAGTATTCGATGGTATATGTCTAGTTCGTTTATTTCTTGCTTATGGACACACATGTGGTGTTCTGGTTGTGCTTCCCTCACTCTTTCCTGTATTGTCGACCAATCAATCCAAGCCAAGTCACTCTGCAACACACATTCAGTTATTTATAGAAAAATACTATAGTTAGTTTAATAAGTATTGCTGTTTTATTTTGTTGGTCAAACTAAAAGAAACACAGGAATATGACTTATTTACTCACCTCTTTAATCTTAAGCGCATTATTATAAAATAATTTTGTGTCCCAGGCAAAATATAAATTGTATATTGATACAGCTAGCCTCATCACCCAATATATTGAACAGATTGTGATGATACCCCACCTAAAATAAGTATATAAGATTTACAATAACACATCATTTGCATAGGCTATCCCTGATTTCTGAGTTGATTATTTGTCCAATTCTACTTAAGCTTGAAAAGTTGTGCTGCATTCTAGAGCATGCTTTGACTCGTTCTCAACTCCAAATACTCAATTAAATCATTTGACCAGAAACATATACCTAATTAATTTGCAATATAAATTGCTGGCCAAAAATTTGAGGCCACTCATTTTAATTTAAGTAGGAAAATGAAATTAATCTAAAAACTATTGAAGTGTACAAAACAGTCACTACATAATATAAAATAAAGTACACCGCCGCGCCTGTAGGCGATAAACTCAAAAACAACTAAACAGATTTTCATGCGGTTTTTACAAATAGAAAGAGTGAGAAACGAGGAAGGTTTTTGTGTATAATTTATCACGAGCGAATCCGGGGCGGGTTGCTAGTTAACTAATAAATTTAAAAATTGGCATAAATACCAATTTGAGCAACCCTCCCCTGCATATAATAGCCTTTTTTTACTTGTCTCTGCATAAAAGCAATTAATTTATCAATTTATAACCGACTTCTATTAAAGGAGGTTATCAATTCGAACCATATGTATGTAATATTGTTGATAGTGCACAATATTCACATAATGTCATCTATGTAGGCTTCTGAACAGCAGCCTAATTGCGTAACTGAATTCGGCAAGGCGAAGGATTTAACCCCATCAATCAACCAATCACATAGACGGAAATCCACGACGCGTCTTTCATCTCGCACGTGATTGGTCGACTGATGGGATCAAATCCATCGCCTTGCCGAATTCACTTACGCAATTAGGCTGCAGGTGTGCCATATTTATAAGTGTATGAAATACGCGGCCAAAATAACTGTGCATTTAGCCCCCACCCCCGCCAACCCGCGCGGCGCCCCGCATTTGCCTCGTGCGTCAATAGCGAGTGTCGAGCATCAGTGACTTCACAGCAACAAGTGCACAGTTATTTTGAACAAGCAGTATATGGTAATTTGTAAGTCCCAGACCATGATGAAGCCACCCCAATGCTTGACTGTTGGCCACAGTCTGGCATCTTGCTGAACCAAATATTTCAAACTTAGATTCAACAGTCCATAGAAGTTTTTAATGTTATGTGGACTTAAAAGGGGTTTTCGAAAGATAACGCGAAATAAAAGCAAGTCATTAAAACTACAATAACTCCACTACCTGGTCATTGGACATGTCGAAATAATAAACTATTATACTACGACAAATTTAAAAAAAATGTAAAATATGGGCCTGTTATACATTATTTAATAACATAGAATAAGTCGGCAGTTTTCTCTGAAATATTTTGTAGATAATAAAGCTTTATACAAGTGGTCCAAACTTTTAGTCGGCAGTGTAGTTCAGTATTTTCGTTCAATCAATAAAAAAGAATGCAATCTTCTTTGAACTAGTATTTTTATAATAATTATTATTATCAGAATAGATAATGATTATGTAGATTAAATAATTGTATGGTTTGCAGTGGTCATGCATACGGGGACAGAACATTAGACTATTCCAATAATTTTTAATAATGGTTATGTATCTAGCACTGTATTCGCGCAGCATTGTGCATTCCGATCAAGAGACCAAAGCTTTTTGCATAAGCTGGCAGCTGGCTGATTTTAAGGGCATAGCTTGGATTTTTAGTTTTATTATGCGATCAGGCAAATAATAATAATACGAGGGGTAAATAATAACTTTTGAAAAAGTTTTGGACTTGAATGGGTTGAGAAAAATAATAATCATTTATGCTTTTAGCAACACTTTTCACAATATATTTAACACTTGTGCCATAATTGCATAAGTGTAGACTAGGTAAGCTAGCTTGGTGCACATACAGAATGCCAAGGCTTGTCTCCACACCTATGGTATATGAAGATAAAAACACGTTTTAGTTTTTAGACAGCTGTTTCCATACAATATAGAAGTCTAAATCTGTACAGGTACAACAGTAGCATAGCAGTTGCAAGTTACATGACATGAAATAATTTGCTACTCACCATTGCCAAACAATATTCTCCACACACACTTCAGAAGACAATATAACATCATCTAAGGTAAGTTTTTCACTCCTATTTGCATTTGGATCATTCCTAAATAATCTAGGGTAGTTTATGCAGTACATTAAAAATGTGGAAAACCACACTATAAATATAAATTGAATTAAGTAAAGAATGTCTGACATTATCATAGGGTAAAATCCACCACGAACATAATACTGGTACATCCGTGTAAAAAATGAGTCCAGATCCTCTATATGAGTCCATCCTCCTGTAAGATGAAAATAAATGTATTACTATAAATTTTAGTTATATTTTGGGACTGAATTTATTGAGAAAATTTATTAATAACATAACAGGCAACTGAGTTGATGATACAGCAATAATTATAAATGGCCTTGCTCAAAAAAACAACACGCCTAAATATTCTCGAGTACCATTCCGTTTCTATTGATCATGAGACAATGAACAAAGACATAGAGGAAACCCCATGCATTGCTTGCTTACCTTTTGTTTTGGGGACTTTATGTATGATAACGTTGTTAACATCCTCGTGCTCTTGGTCCAGGGTAACAAAATTTGGAGCTGTATTCGTGGATTCCGCCAGTGCCGCCAGTGGCGGAGTTAATTCATTGTCTAGTGCGCTGTACGTATAATCGCGATTACCAAAATGTGCCATTTTAATTTTGAGAATATCAATAAATCTGCACGTTTCTACGGCTAATCACAATAAGCAGAGGCTATTTACTATCCAGAAATTCTTGACTTTGTCCCAAAAACGTAAAAAATAACACGACACAATCAACTCAAAAATTATTGCAAATTTTTATTTTAGATAATGCAATTTTCTAACAGTTCCTTCTTTTTTCTATATTTCGTTTCTTTTTATAATATTAATATAATAATTTCAAGGATACAAAGAATTTTGTAAGTCCCCAACATTATAGAAAATAACACTTCACAAATGACTAAAATAATACCACGAATGACAGCCTATTTTCTCAATCTCAAACAAAATATTGGCTCGTTTTTTTTTAGCGAATTTGTTGACCTGGCTACTGAGTATTTTAAGTTGAGTCTTTATTTTCAGAGACAGTCAAAACAAACACATTGATTTCCATAAAATGCGGATATATCACGTTCTCATGTCTTTAGAGTATTTAGTAGTAAATTTAGTTTCGTAATTTCTGCCAACCCCCATGGGAATAAGGAATGAATTTATGTATGTATGTTAGCAGAGGTGGACTCATTTCTTAGGGAGGGTTCCAAAATCTAGGTTCCTTGGTAAAACTTTGTTTAATGATTTTATCGAAGCACTAGTTGTCCCACGCGGCTTCGCTTCCTTCAACTTGCTACCTTCCTACCCATCTACCCTATCCTACCTACCCTACATATATGACTGTTGCGTAACTTAAACCATTTACGCAGCGCACGCAACGGAAGCTCTCAAAAAGGAATATTGTTTTTCCGTTTTGCAACATTTTTATTTATACTCTTCTCCTATTGGTCGTAGCGTGATGTTATATAGCCTATACCTTCCTCAAGAAATGGACTATCAAACACAAAAAAAAAAATCAATTCCAACCAGTAGTTCCTGAGATTATTGCGTTCAAACAAACAAACAAACTCTTCTGCTTTATAATATTAGTATAGATTATATATAGTATAGATAACAGTAGCCAAAGCAATGCTTCTAAACAAAGTCTGGATCAGCAGGTACATGTAGCTTTTTGAGACAATTCTTACATAAATTGAATCAAAAGAAACTGGGTGCAAGAGCGAGTGAAGCGAGTCATAAATGTTAGGACCAATTATATAATGTCAACAGTCCACTAAACCTACACGTGATATATATATACCACCAGCTTGTTTTTTGTTCGTCCAAGCTAGTGGCCCCAGAGTGGCCCAGAGGGGCCAGTGGCATTTGCTTCACCTACTACTTAGTTAAACTCAATGACATACAATTCTATATACATAAAAGGTCATTGGTATTGGTATTTGTAATAATAAATGTATAATGGAAAATAATATAGGCCCCTGCTTATGTATGCAAAAATAAACAAATATTATCAAAGCGACATAGTTGGACTCACAAAGTCTCGGCTAATAATTCTATTCACGTGCCCCCGTGCCCTCCCCCTGGATCCGCCTATGTATTGGTAGTAAATTTTATGAGACAGCCATATCGGCAATCTTATCAAAGAGAGGTAATCAAAAGCCAATAATTCAATAAAATTATAAGCTTCTCTATACCGAGATTGCGTCTTTTTCAATTATTCCAAATCTTGCCTAGCTATAAGCCTTCTACATAGTCGGGCGGTTCCAAGGTGCCCTTGGTCGGGGCACCAACCAAAGAAGATCGTGGTTAGTTAGTAGACGGTGGTCGGTGGTTGCCAACCAAATTGGTCGCAAGCGCATACCTCCCAACCAAGGTTGTTGGAAGGTCAACTCGACCAGCTACAGAATCTCTTTTGATTGGTGTCCCGACCAATAGCACCTTGGTTGGAACAACCGCCCCATTTTGTAGAAAGGGTATAGGTACATAGACTCATGAGTCACCAAATTGGATTAGAAGCAATATCCATTAGCACAAATACAGGTGAAACGCCGAAAAAGCTGAAACAAAAGCGCAAAGGTCTCGCCCATAGCCCTCCAACGCACTTTAAATGTTGTATTCACCAGCCAATCCGTTTAAAACGAGTCAATATCGTCACGCCCGCGCCACCGCCCAGTCCTCAGGTTAGGGACAACAAGGTAGCGACAAGTAGGTACGTCTTCTTGGTATTTCGAAACAAATGCCACTGCACGGTGCCACCCCCACCGGTACCAGTGTCATGATTGTCGCGCAATCACGCGCGACGTTTGTGTGAAGTGTGATGAAGCAAACTCAATCGCCCTGAACCTAAGCAGTGTGGCTGGTCATTACACGATGTCGATGTCGTCACGATTCGCTGGTTTATCGCCTCTGCAGTGCGGCCACCTATTTTTTCGCGTCGCTGTCGTGTCGCCGTCGCCCTGCCAGAGAAACTAAATAAACGTTATGGCCCCGGCCTCAGGCACCTCCGGGCTCCGCACCTACGTCCGACCTGTCCCTCCTGTCACATCAGTCTTGATTATTGTTTTCGCATTTTTTTAATCTTTTGAGCTAAGATTTTCATTTCTGAGTTGAGGTCTGACTGAGGAAGGACTGAGGTACTCGGTACTCCTACTCTCATAGACTACTATTTTATCCTAGGGTACTCTGTAGTCCAAAGATTACGTCATTTTTTATTTTTTTATTATTGCTGTAGATAGTCTGGGTAGTCTGTGATATTTATTTTGTATTGATGAAAAGAAAAACAGCAACTCGCAACAAAATAGAAAATTTTCCATTGTGTTTTCGCTAAAATACGGTAAATAATCGCTAAATATAAACATATAAGATGGGATCAACTGGTGGTGGAAATAAAAGCGAACACTCTATACCTATCGATATTTTAGATGACTTGTGCAGGTAGGTTGTTATTTTACCGACGAAAATTTATTAAATGGTATTTTGTTGGTTTTGGTAAACACCCCACTTCGTATTTCAATCGTATGTTTTATAAATCAATATCAATAAAGTATTAGGTTTAATCCCTATCTTACAATTAATATATTTTTAATTGAAAGATAGGTACATAAGTAAAAAAAAAATAGTTTAATAAAAAAAGTGATGGTACTATAGAACTTTCTTTAAATAGTACTTTTGGTTGTGTACTTTTTTTATTTTTTCAAAGTTTAATATGTAAAACATGTGTAACAGCAACAGTTTTTATGTTCTCTTAACTAATTATATTAAACTATAAACTGAACCTAACTAGGTAAACAAATAGTCTTAAATATTATTATGTACAACTATTAGAATTCTAATAAGACCTTCAGCCGAAAATTTCAGCTAAAGAAACATATTGGGATCATCTTCGGATACCTACTTTTGTCCAGAAATTTAAATATACTTTAAATATTTAAACATGGATTACGGTCCATTCCCTCTCACAGAGGCTTGTGTCCCATCAGTGGGAACATAAAAAGGCTGATATGATGATGACGATTTAAACTTCATTAGAATACAGCTTATGCTTTCTACAAATTCCTAAGCATATTGAATACATTTGTGTATTTCTTGATGGGTTAGCTCACTTCCTGTATTGGTTATGGATAGGATATAAAATTAAACATAAAATTTAACTTTATAAGGGCCAAAACTTTTTTTAATAAATGTTTGAATGAAGGCCTTAATTATTATTGCACTGTAAGATTTTGGTGAAGGGAGTGTTGGGAGGTTAATTTTGATGGCAATCTGTTGCACTTAAAAATAGGACACTCCTCTATCTGATATATTGAATCTGTCTTCAGCTTGGTGAGACACTTCTCAATTCATCCTAACAAATCTTTCCAGTAATGTTGGAAAACTGTTCGTAAGTCTCCTATATCGTAAACTTTCGTCTCCTGATAGTCCAAGGGCAGGCTCATTTCTATGATTTTCAAGACTCTTCTGATAGTTAATACTATAATTCATGAGTGCTAGTTATAATACCTAATCATTCAATAACATCTATAGCACATTCTTTTCCTTTCAGCCGATTCATCATTAACTTGCCTCCTGAAGACCGTGGGAATCTAGTGCGAATATGTTTTCAGATTGAGTTAGCACACTGGTTCTACTTAGATTATTATTGTACTGATGAGTCTGCCGGGCTAAACCCCTGTGGTATTAGGGAGTTTGCAGCACATATATTTCAAGTAAGTATTTATTCTAAAATTAATAATATTAGCTAGGTACTTATGGGCAATTTTTAGGGTTCCATACCCAAAGGATAAAAACGGGACCCTATTACTAAGATTCCACTGTTCGTCTGTCTGTCTGTCACTATGCTGTATCTCATGAATGTGATAGCTAGACTAGACAGTTGAAATTTTCACAGATGATGTATTTCTGTTGCCGCTATAACAACAAATACTAAAAACAGAAAAAAATATATTTATGTGGGGCTTCCATACATCAAATGTGTTTTTTTTTGCATTATTTTGCTATAATGGTAGGTACGGAACCCTTCGTGCGCGAGTCCTACTCGCACTTGGCCGGTTTTTCAATACGATCTGATGACTTTTATCTGAAGAATATAATATATGGTTTGACATTATTTTCTATACTTACAATACTATCTAAGTAATTTTTATCCTCTGATAAATGTAGGATGCCTATTTTCGTGTATCAATTATGTGGCTTATTGTAAATTTTCTTGGAATTTTTTTCTTATAAAAGTCAATGTTTGTTTGTACGTTTTTACGTGCTGCCACACCAAATGTGATAAAACTGTATTCACTTATATATATATTTAATTTTCACCACAATAAACATTACAGATATTGTAACACTAACGGTACATGATACAGTTTAGTTTACTGTGGTACACTGGTGCCTAAGCTAGGCTTAAAGGGCCTGTGTTTCAGATCACTTATTCCTTGCACTTGTGCGGATGTTATAGGTATAGTACAATTAACTTACAGTAAAGTCATCGGCACGTAAGGCAAGGTTATGGCGTAGTGGGGGTAAGTACGCGCATCGTACACTTATTGCCACAAAAAAGGGATCACTTTTATTTCTTGTCATTTTTCAATGGTTATGGCCATTATTTATTTTTAAACATGTATGTTTAGAAGAAAGTTAAATAAAGGAGAGGAATTCGTAAAGTTTATTAAGTGTTATAAATAAAATATATACAGTTACAAATTAAAGAAAAAAAATTAAAAAGATATTAAAAATTATGGCATTGTTATCAAAATAACACTCGTAATAAAAACTAAATTCAAAACAATAACAACTACTCCTAACAAAAACTAACTTAACAAAATCCTAACAAAAAATTAGCAAAAACAAAGTGTACAACTTTCGTGCACGCAAGTGTAATAGGGAGCGAACGGAAAGAGGACGGGGTGCGGGAGGCAAGGGTCGATTGAGCCACCAATCGCGCGCTCGGATCGGCGCGACCGTGTACCCCGCGTCCCGCTTCACTACCAAGGAGACCTAAAAAACGACTTCTGCGCATCTAACGACTCTTGCCAAGTGCTACGTGCCGATGACTATAAGTGGCTGGCGTAAGATTTGTGCATAGTACCCCCATGTGGTAATATACCAGTCAAGTATAAAGCTGGGAACAAATTACCGGACGCGGCTGACGGACGCCACTGACAAACGCGACTTATAGAGTATCTGTGAAATGAATACAGTACATTACATTGTGCAAACTATAGGACGTAAGTCGCTGACCTGACTTTGGGCGTTCGGACGTCCGATAGAGATCTGGCCCGCTGGATGTTTGTGTCAGCCGAAAACGTCCGCGGACGGTATGCACGAGGTGCGGGACGCGTCCCGGCGTCAGAACATCCATGACTACGCGATATCTCGCACGTGCGTGCGAGGTTAAAAATAAAAATGGAAGAAAAACTTATCGAGTGTGTTCGCAGCAGAGAATTGCATCCTTACTTTCACTACTCGACATGTTTTTACACAAACATCTTCGTTGAATAAGCTATATTATCTATGGAATAAGCGACTGCGACGACCGAAAGTGGCACACATATCATTCGCGGCTGTAAGTCGCGTCCGTCAGCCGCGTCCGATAATTTGTTCCCAGCTTAAGGCTACCTAGTGCTTATGCCAACAACTAAAGAAAATAGTGAATGACTTCATTTCTCATTTATTTTATTAAATATCATTACCGTACGCAAAATACGCGCTTGGTCGTGGAGTTGCGGAAACAGCCCGTCGAAACTAAACTAACTAAATATCATTATATCGCAGCATATCTACTAAGATAGGAATCATTGTGGCTTTGTGTTATTTATTTATTTTTCAATACAGTTGTTAAAAATGGCGTACTTTCAGAGGCTATCATTATGATTCGAAAGTTAAATCTTTTGCATAGGCATCTTTCTATTACGCGGTCGTGACTTTTGTTTACGAGCTCGATCATTAGTTTTGCAGTTGAGTTATAAATTTATAAGGCAATATAAAAAGTTTAGTAGCAAGGAGTTTTCATACATAGAATAAAATTGGATAAATTTCATACGAGGATAAATGAATGATTCTGTAAGTCTTTTAAATGGTTGTTTAATATATTTAATTACCAGTTTTAATTTAATTATTTTCACATCAACATTTGTCAAAAATCGAATAGGCTGTATAGGCTGTTTTCGTTGTAAAAAAATATGTCCAGTTGCAAAATTGAGCCATTTTCTGTTTTTTTCTTTTGTGAATAACTTAATCTAATTCTTTGATTTGTTTTTACTATTGCCCACAACTGTATTGAAAAACGTCGTGTGATACACGGGTGTGTAGGCTACTGCAAACTCGTGTCATTAAAAACCCTCGCCTACGGCTCGGGCTTGTTAATGACAGCTCGTTTGCAATACCCTACTTCCCACCCTTGTATCACAATGTACTATTTATAGGTAAAACAAACAGTTGTATACTAAAAATATACAAATTGTCTTAAATATATGACTTAACATATATTTAAGACAATTTGTATATTTTATATAGGTCTGGTTCAATAATAAAAAAAAAACACAAATTAAATAAACCTTTCTTCTTTCTTTCTAAATTGGAAACAAGTATATATAATTTTTTAATCAAACAAATCACTTCCCCAGCACGTCCCGCAACTTCGTGAGCACGTCAGCAGCCTGGACACGGTGTTAAGCAACTGGCGCGAGTACAAACAGAGCGTGCCCACATACGGTGCAATCTTGTTAGACACAGATTTGTCGCATGTGCTGCTTGTCCAGTCGTTCTGGACGAAGGCGTCCTGGGGCTTCCCTAAAGGAAAGGTCAATGAGGATGAAGAGTCATGGAGATGTGCTGCCAGGGAGGTAAGGAAACAGTTGCATGTTATTTTCTTTTTGGACACTGATCTGTGCTGTTATTTTAATCGTACCTACTGGATCAAGTGACCTTTCTCACAGAGACGCCGATAGAATAAGGCTGATGTTGGACCAAGTTCCGGGGCTTCCCTAAAGGGATGGTCAATGAGCATAAGGAGCTGTGGAAGTGTGCTATGCACTATGACTACAGTATGTGGTAAAATGAGTGTGGGAGCATCTTTTGTGATTTTATATAATAGGCCCTTATGCTAAACCTTATCAAAACTTATTTTCTTCCAGCGATCTGCTTATGACGTCGACGATACGGTGAACCTGTTCGACTGTTCCGTGGTTCTCCCTAAAGCCAAATTGGTGGTTTGGAATTACTTCGTTTAGGCGAGCCTTCATCCTCCTCAGTAGCATCTTTTCAAAGAGTTTTCCTATTATGGGCAGAAGGCTAATAGGTCGGTATGAGGACTTCGTTTGGTGGCTTACTGGGTTTGGGTAACATTATCACCGGCGCTATCATCCACTGTCCTGGGAAGTGAATGTGAATTATAGAAGCATGCAAAAAAGCCGGTGATACGATTTTAACCGTATACAACCGTTGTATTGCGGAGGGCGTTTTTCCTCGTATATGGCGACCATCCCGAAAAGAGGCGACAAACCCCCGGACGACACAAAGTCGTATCGGCCCATAACTTTACTTCCATCTTTGGGAAAACTCCTGGAGCGCCTTATAATGAGCGTCCTATTTCCATATTACCGTTTCTATCCAAAGTCCTTGAACACCTTATCCATAATTAACTAAGTACATTCTTGTGCAAGAACCACCTCCTTAATTGTTTCCAATCCGGGTTTCGTCCAAGACATAGTACTACAACAGGTCTTGTTAGCATAACGGACGATATTAGACTTGGTATGGAAAATGGAAATTTGACGGTACTTTCCTTATTAGATTTCAGCAATGCTTTTAATACCGTCGCTTTTGATATTTTACTCGGCATACTCAGCTCTCTTAACATATCTCCAACGGTAATTGATTGGTTTCGTTGTTACCTGTGTGGCCGCCGGCAACGTATTTGCATTGAAGGTTCTTCTTCGTCATGGTGCAATACCTCTGCAGGCGTACCACAGGGGGGCGTTCTATCGCCTCTTCTTTTCGCTATTTTTATTAATTCTATTTCCAATGACCTTCTCTCGTTCTACCACCATGAATTGTCTGAGGCAGTTAATATGATCAATAAGGATTTGGGTTGTATTTATGAGTGGAGTTTGGCTCATGGTCTTAGGGTTAATCCTGCGAAGACTCAGGTCATTGTTGTCGGCAGTCCTAGGTTGCGCTCAAGAGTTAACTGTTCGCAGCTCCCCCGGATTGTTTTTGATGGCTCAGCTATTCCATACAGCGACTCAGTGAAAGACCTGGGTATATTCGTCGACAAAGACTTTTCGTGGGGTCCTCAGCTGCAGGAGGTTAGCCGCAAGGTATTTGTGTCTGCGGGGTCTTTGCGCATACTGCGCAATTTCCTTCCAACTGCCACCAAAACTGCGCTTGCCCAATCCCTCCTTCTCCCAATCCTCGATTATGCAGATGTCAGTTATTTAGATTTAACTGAATTGCAGCTAGATAAGCTTGAGCGACTCCAAAACTTTTGCATTCGATTCATATTTGGTTTACGCAAATATGACCATATTTATGAATTTCGTACTAAGCTCAAGTGGCTGCCAATCCGCCGTCGCCGGAATGCCCATGTTTTATCGTTACTGTACAGTGTTCTGTTTATTCCTACAACCCCCTCTTATCTATAGAACGCTTTAAGTTCCTTCATGACACACATTCTAGACACTTGAGATCGTCGAAAAATTTGAGACTTTTGATGCCTGCTCATTCTACTAAATTCTACAATAAATCGTTCACGGTCCAGGCTGTTCGATTGTGGAATGAGTTGCCGATGTCAGTAAGACAATCCCAGTCACTGGCATCTTTTAAATATCTTGTTAAGAACCATTTCCTTTCTCTTTAATGCTCTTCTGTTCCTATCTAATTTATATCATTGTTCAACCCTTCTTCAAAATTTTGTAACACGTAATATTAGTTAAGTATGTTTATTTGGAAGTTTGCGTATAGTTTTTTATATAGTTATATAATTTTTATGTATTATTTTTTTTTCTAATGTAGCAGTACACCGTAGGCTACCCCCTGTTTTATCTTTAGTTCTTTAGTCCATCCAAAGGTTGTCTGGTAGATATCGCTGTCAGCGATAAGACCGCCTTTGTACCCATAGTATTAAGTTGCTTTAAATGTGTAATTTCTTTTTTTGGTGTACAATAAAGTATATTCTATTCTATTCTATAATTCCACGTTTGCTACCGGACGGACCAAAATTTCATAACAACCAATTCGGTTTCACTATGGAAAAATCTACCGTAGACGTGGCCCTTACTGTTAGGAAAATAGTTAATACATCTGAGCATAAGTATGTAATTGGGCTATTTCTAGATATTTCTGGGGCTTTTGATAGCGCATGGTGACCAATGCTATTACTTAAAACACATGTAATCCCTCATCGTCCTCGTCTTTTGTTCTAGAGCGTACTGATCCCGATGAAATTATTACAGTAATCAAATCATTGCGCTCTAATGCTGCTACTGGCTGGGATGGCATCTCGCCTTATTTTCTGAAAGAATATGCATTTATCCTAGCACCTATCCTAAGCCATATTTTTAATACTTGCTTTGAAACTGGCACCTTCCCTACATGCCTTAAAAAGGCAATAATTCACCCAGTTTTCAAGGGAGGGGACGGTATAACCCCTAGTAATTACCGCCCTATAGCCGTTCTAAGTGCCTTGTCAAAGGTACTCGAACGCCTTATCAATAAAAGACTTATTGATTACCTTGAACGTCATAACTTGATATCTTCGCAGCAATTTGGCTTCCGCAAATGTAAATCCACCACTGACGCCGTACAAGATTTGCTTAATAATGTGGTACATAATTTAGATAAAAACAAAAAGGTTTTAACCGTATTTTTAGATCTGGCGAAAGCCTTCGACACCGTTCCAGTTACAATACTCTTAAGAAAACTTGAAGGGATTGGTGTCAGGGGCTTACAATTAGATCTTTTCGGAAGCTACCTTTCAAATCGTACTCAAATGGTTAGAATAGATACTTATAAAAGCGTTGAGCTCCCCATCTATTACGGAGTACCTCAAGGTAGCATATTGGGTCCTACGCTTTTTCTTATTTTTATAAACGACCTATGCAACCTTTGTATTACAAATGCCAAGATCGTAACTTTTGCAGATGATACTGCTATAACATTTGTGGCCGATACTTGGTCGGAACTCGAGCAGATGGCACAGTCAGGCTTCAACATAACCTTACATTGGCTTTATTCTCACTCACTTACACTCAACACCTCCAAAACCAACTATATTATATATTCAATTACTCCAGCCACCCAGCCAAGATTGCCTATATACATTAAAGCCCACACCTATAAATGTCTGCAAGGAAATTTGTCCTGCCTCTGCCCATCCCTTAACACAGTTGATCAACTTAAATACCTAGGTATATATATAGACAAAAATCTTAATTTTAAAACCCAGATTAACCAACTTACCAGTAGAGTCCGCAAATTAATTTATATATTTAAAACCCTCCGAAATATTGCGAACCCTAATATTATACGTGTAGTTTATTTTTCCTTATGTTTATCTATTATTACATACTGTATCACATGCTGGGGTGGTGCTGCGAAAACTATATTAAAACCACTCGAGATCGCACATAGAGCGGTACTAAAAGTAGCTACCTTCAGACCTATCTTGTTCTCTACTGATCTATTATATAGTAGTTGTAATGTTCTTAACGTTAGACAACACTTTATCCTTCAAACAGTTCTTCTACAGCACCGTAAAACCCCTTATAGAAAAATAACAAAGCGTAGGAAAGACTTAGTTTGTATTCTTCCACAAGTGCGCACATCCTTCGCAAATAGATTTTTCGAATATCTTGGTCCGGCTCTGTATAATAAAATTAACAAAGTTTGTTTGATTTATGGATTATCTAAATTTAACTGTAAAAAGATTTTGAGAAAATTTCTTCAAAACAAAACCTATGGTGAAACCGAAACGTACCTCAGTGGGTGACAGTGACAGGTTGAGGAACAACTCTCAAAACATACCAACCACACACATCCATGCACATTTACAAACAATCACACACACACAAACACTCGCACATAATACACACTCACACACACATGCACTCAAAAATAAACATTGTTGTAGTATTAAATTATTTCTAAATTAGTGTAATATTAGATTTTCTTGTACTAGTTTCATTTTAACATTTTGTAAGGGACAGGGACTGTTATTCCTTAATACAGGTTATTCTGTAACCTAGCTAGGAAAGCAGAACTTCACCCACCCTATTGTAATTGATATGGTACGAACTTCTTATTAAACTTTGTATATGCCCATGTACTACAATCTCCGTTTTTATTTAAATAAATTATTTGAATTTGAATTTTGAATTTTGAACTTAAAATGAAAACTAGGGGCTGCTATAGAAATATATACAATTTAGTTAACTCTTACTATTTAAATGGTGCCGCGAAACTCAAACTCGGTCATCATTCCATGTCGAAGTCTCACCATGGGATGTCCTCAGGGTTCGGTAATTCGGTTAGTCCACCTTTATGGAATTTAGGCTTTGATGATTTCCTCGCGATTCCGCTTCCAAGCGGCTGTTCATTAACCGGTTACGCGGACGACGGTCTTCTGCTCATTCAATCAAGTACTCGAGCTGGACTCGAGAACTTGGCTGATACTTGCCTACGATTAATATCTCAGTGGGGCGATCGAAACCGCCTGACCTTTGCTCCGCACAAAACTTATCAACTTATTTTGAAAGGTAATCTTAAATCGTGCCCTACTATTAAATTGAATAACTTTCCCGTAAAAAAGAAGCAGCCCGTGTGCTATCTTGGTCTAGTGTTAGAGATGAATTTTATATTTATAGATCATATTAAAACAGTCGGTGAAAAAGTAAAAAAGAACTTCTATGCCTTAACGAGAATATCTAAATCTACGTGGGGTCTGTCTTTTTTAACCGTAAAGACTATTTATATAAATAGTCTTCACGGGGGTCATGGGGCGCCTGTTTGGGCTGATAGGGCCACAATAGGGGCGGTACGACGTAAATTGCTTCAGAGTCAGCGTTTGGCTTTGATATTCTTATGCTTTGCATAAGACGCTTGCAGCTTGCAGCGACGTGCTGCAATGTACTATTCCGCACGAGAGACCATGGACGCGGACTTTTTAACGCGGAATGACCGTTAGAAAATCTCTAGATTATTTAAACCACAAATTGACTTCTGGGAGGAACTTTTAACCGAGTGGCAATGTAGGTGGGATAATTCCATCAAGGGCCGACACCTCCACTAATTATTTCCATCCGTTCGTCTGCGGCTGGCCAGGACGTGACTGGAGGTGGATCACTGTGTTGCCCAATTTCTCACAGGGCATGATAATTTTAAAAGTAAATTATGTTCCTTCAAGCTCGTTGCCTCGCCTCTATGTCAGTGCCTCCTTCTACATCTGACTGCGAATATGTACAATCTGCACATCATATCTTGTGGGAGTGTATTATTTGGCAGAATGGACGCAATATTATGTTGAATAATGTACAGGCTGCATCAGGAGTTGTTTACTATACGGACCTTGTGGCAACTAGAATACAAACAGAAACATACCTATTATTGGAAACAAATATACCTAGTAGCTCACAATGTTAGAACCCATTAATATTAATGCTAATTTTTATCCGTGGTGCAAGGCAACTGGGCTTATCCCAGGTGTAAACGACCCTGTGTGCCTATTGGCCTTGTTTGTTCTGTCTCCTGCTTGATATGGAGGGAAGTGTAAATTTGTATTAAGTGGAAATTTGTATTTTTTTCCTACTCCTCCTTTATTCTTTTCTGATTAATCTCGTTGCGGGATCCAAGACAGTTAAATTCATTCGCCGGGACTTCGTCGAGCTTCATTGCCTCGGCGCTTTTCTGGTGGTCGCCACTGTTGATTCTGGTTTTCTGGAGTTGCAGTGGTTTGGGAATAGTGCGGTGGGATTGTCCTGGGAAGTGGCATAACCGTAAGCAGACATTGAATATCCTATTGCAACGATTCCTTTTTTTGGAATAATTTTTCAGAAGAGTGCTGTCAATGAGGTCATATCCCGGTGATTTTCCTTCCTTTAGATTTTTTATTTCGCCGGCTACTTCTGTAGGACTTACATATTATAGTGGCAGGCACAGTTGTAGTGGTCTTTCTAGGTAGCTTTCAATTTCAGTGCCTTGCTCAGGTCTCACCTCTGGAAATGGATGAAACACGTTACTCCACGAATACTTTAGCCTTCTCCATGTCTGATCAGGCCCAGTTTCCGTTGCTTTTTCTGATAGGAGGGATCTGATTATTGGGACGTTTCTATTTATGTGTTGCTTTTCATATTGAGTAGTTTGGGTTTAGGCTTGGAGTCAAGTTAGAAAGGAACGCTTATAGGTGATCGTTGTGAAATTTTTTATCAGCTTATTCAGTTCTTTAGAGGCTCGGTTGAATGCGGCTTAGTATATTGGTTCTCGTGAGGTCAAACACTCAAGATTTAGATCTTGTACTAAGCCGTATAGTTGCCTTCCTCGGTGTGTAATTAAACGTGAAGCCAGTGTGTGTGTTTAGAATGCCAATCCCCACCACATATAAATCTGCAGCCGAGAGTAAAGAGGTACGAGTTAAAGTCTCTTTTAGTAATCGTGTGTCTGGGTGGACAATACACTGCAGACATGGGTGTCTCAACTTTATCGTTGTAGACTTTCATTGATGTTGCTTGTATTTTATCTGTCTGGTTTTTCTCTAGTTCATAGTTTTTATGTTATTTCTTATAACTACTGGTGTTCCTCCGTGGCTATTCGGTATTCCTTGGCGGCTGATTTGTCGTATACACCGTATAATTAGTCATTGTAAAGTGAGATTTTGAAGTAAATCTCGTCTCGGAGAGTAATGCTATGTCAACTTTTTCTGTTTAGAGAAATGTTTGAAACTCTTGACTTCGTTCCGTCAAGCCATTGGCATTCCACGTGACAATTCGGAGTGTGTGGTTCATTTTGTAAAAAGGCTTAAGACCAGCTGGATTATGATCCAGAAGCGGTCCATCATGTTAATCATGAATTGTTGAAATTTTGTATATAAACAATCGAAATCATCGCGTTAAATTCCCGTGATATATTGTTTTTCAATTAAACGCGAAAGTTTCAAAGTTAATATAACATTAGTTCTAGTCGGTTTGGAAAGTTTTCAGAGTCAAATAATTCTACGTTCAGCGGTCTATCTTTTGTTACATCCGCGTAGCTCCTTTTTGCTTCCGCGGATTTAGTATGTCTATTTTATTATATTATATTTAAATCAATTTAAAATTATTTTCAATCACTTTTGCGGTCCGAATGGGCGCAGAACCTTTATTGGTTGCTTTGGTTTTTAGTATTATTTCCTTGTCCTGTTTATATTTTGCACAGCCTTTGTAGCTCGCAGGGTGCTTTTCCTGGAAGTTTGCGCATGTTGCGTCTGAGTCTGGTGTTTTGGTGCACGTTGAAGTAGGATGTTCATCGCCGCATTTTACACATCTAAATGGCCTCAAGCACTGATTTTTAGTGTGACCAAATCTTTGGCATCTCTTGCATTGCATGATTTATATTTTTTTGTAAGGGACTTCGAAAGACACTTTTATTTGGCTTAAAAAAGTTATTTTGTGGGGTTCTAGGTCCACAAAGAACACGGGTAATGCTTCTTTGGTAGACCTGTGTAGAACGTTTACTAACTGCCTGACCTCGTGTCCTTGTTCTTTCTGTAGCATGAAGTCCTTGTAGTACCACCCTATATGATCTCTCGCATTTCAATTTGCAAGTGTAGTGTGCTATATTGTTAGTTATGAACTTGCTATTGCTTTGTAGGTCTGTATATCATTCGTCATTAACTTAATCTTAATGTTGTCATTTTATACAGATTATCATCAACAATTTTATTTAGCGTAGCTTTTAGAGATGTGATGTCCATGACTCTTGTCACTAAGATGGGCTCAGGCTAGTAGTAGCAGTACACAATCAATATTGACAAAAAAAGTAATTAAGTCAATACTTTATTTATCAAAAAAATTACACGATATGATTATAAATACCTTCATTATTATTCACATTTTTTTTCAAAGCCTATAAATCGTTATCTATTTAGCACAATGTAACTAACTTGAAGCAGAAATCACAATAAAAATAAAGATAGTTTACCTTATTCGCTCAACTGATAACTTGGGCGTACCATAACACACAAAGTTTTGGTTTAATGACTTTTTTGTCAATATATATTGTGTAGGAGATGGTACTAAACAGATTAAAGTAATTTTTTTAAACTACTCTCAACTTGAGAATTATGATTTTCGTACCGCTAATTCCTCAAAATTGGCCACAGTGCGGCGCGTGCAGGAGAGGTTGACATTTGGATAGGTTTAGATGTTGGTCACCGTTCTTGCCCCCCTATTATAGCATATACTAGTCACAGCAGATCTTTGTGTCTCTGAAACCATTGCGCTCTGCAAACCATTGCGCAAGAAACATTAGTCACCGAGTATATTGCATAGAGTAAGCCAGATAGGACGATGCGACAAACGTAAGCGAGTGAAAGAGGCAGTTATACAATGCTTTCTTCTACTTCAACGTTGATACAAAAATATCAACGCGCAGAGTCTTGCAGCCAACTTCCGAGACACAAAGATCCGCTGTGACTACTATAACTGGAGAAGTGGGTGGAGGTACACTTCTGTCTAGCCCTTCCGGTAATACAGGCGTGATGTTATGTTATTCATAATTGTGTTTTAACTATTATTTATTAATATCTAATAATATTATTTCCAGGTTCTTGAAGAAACAGGCTTTGACATCAGTAAGCTGATAAACAAAAACGATTATATAGAAGCTACAATACACGAACAAATTGTCCGCCTATACATTATCGGCTACATTCCTAGAGAGACCAAATTCCAGCCGAGAACCAGGAATGAGATTAAGGCGTGCGAGTGGTTCCCATTGGCTGATCTGCCATCCAATAAGAAAGATATGACGCCTAAGGTCAAAATGGGCGTAAGCCCTAACGCTTTCTTTATGGTGCTACCATTCGTAAAACGAATGCGGCGCTGGGTTGCAGAACGGAATTCGAAAGTCTTCACAAATACTAGACGAACGCGTCACAAATCTATGGGGGACATAGAATCGACTTCTTTGGCTAAAGCTAAAGGCAAAGCGATCTCTCAGGGCCCACAGAATGAAATACAAGAATATCAACAGTTAAACTATGTGCCAAAACCTTATAAAAATAACAATCGTAATAGTCATATCAATATGCAAGGAAATACCCATTTAAATAACCAAGGCATTGCCAATATCCATGCTAGTAGCCATGGCAGTAGCAACAGTCATAATACTAGTCATAGCAACAGCCACGGCAATAACCCTGGTAGCGCCAAAAATACTCCGAACTCAAATGCTTCTAAAAAGGAAGTGAAGGTTCCTAAGCGACAGCTGTTTACACCACAGAACACTCAAACAAATCCTAACAGCAGCTTTTCTCCAGTGCAAAAAGAAGCTAGTCCTAAAATAGAATCAGTAGAAGAATCTGATGATATGAATGTTTTCTTCAACTTTGTGGCTCCGTCGTGGGCTAACTTCAAGTTTGACAGAGAAGCCATCCTCGACTGCTTTAAGGGGGATGAACCTTGTATCTAACTCGTACAACACGCTATGTGGCCCCGTCGTGGGCCAACTTCAAGTTTGACAGACAAGGCATCCTCGACTGCCCTAAGAATGAGGAACTCTCTAACTTGTACAACTCGTGACTTTCTATTTCGATTTTGACATTATTTGTAATAACTACAAGGCGAATTAATTTTTATTTCATTTGCCACTACTTTGACAAGCGATTTACTCCTCTCCCATTAGGTGGAAGGAACCAATAATAAAAGATATTGGGCGCTATATCTTGTTTTTTTTTTTAACTTTCCCCATTCAAACTATAATAATTTTCGCACGTACGCACTTGCCTGGAACCATACTTAACTGTTTTCGGAGCAGAAAAACATCTGCCACTTGTTTCTTGACCTAAAGGTGGATATCCTACGTTTGCGAAGTTCGAGCGTACAACGTTCGCAAACGCATCCACTATGTGGAGCAGTTGCAGAAGCGCGGAGAGCAAGAGGTTCGTGAACATAGTTGATACCCACCTTTAGAATAAGAAAGAAGTAATCTGTATTCTAAGCTCTCCACTATTCCTACTCTCTTTTCTATACCTGCAATACTTACGTTTCTTTCAAGGACGCTTGCTGTCTCTTCTATTTTTTTAGAGGCGGAGTTATTATCGGATGAAAAAGTAGTTATAGCTGTAAAAGGAATGTAGTACATTTAATAGAAGTATCATTTTCATTTCCTGGAACAACTGTTAAAAAAAAGTTATTTAAAAAAATCAAAAAATTCGACTGCTTAAAAATCGAACTAAAAATACGTAAACAAGAAGAAAATCATGCTGTGCAGTCGGATACAAATTCGCGAGCTGGCTGGCCAATACCAGATGTATCCTCCGACTGCACAGCATGATTTTCTTCTTGTTTACGTCTTTTTAGTTCACTTTTTAAACAGTCGGGTTTTTTGTTTTTTTTTTTGTTATTTACTACTTTTTAGTTATTTTTTTTTTGAATTACCTAGTTACATTTAAACATACAAGTGTTATATATTTTTGAAACCCAACACGATGGGTTTGGAAGAAGAAAAAAATCTCCCACAAAATGGTCCCCAAAATCCGCTGGGTACTTTTTCTTTTCAAATTTGAATGTAGCCAGTGACACTTGCAGGGTTATGGACGCTGTTACATTTTCGACGAACTCAAATTTAGGTATCTAAAGTCAGAATTTTAATTCGATTCCAGATTTGACATTAGCTACTGTCATTTTGTGAAATAATGATACCACATATAATAGTGTAGTGATGAACACAAAAATCGATAAACAATCAGTGTGTGTGCCATCAGTGTGCCAATTAAAGACTAAATTATAGATTTTTATTTAAATAAATACATAATTATTCATAATAATTATTTATTAACTAGTAATCGCTGCTCTATTTTGTAAAAAGTTAATATTTTTGTTTTTATATTAAAAACAAAACTTATACTACAAGAGCCTCGATAGTTTTCAGTATTGGCAACCCGTGCGCGCTCGTGCAGCTATCGCCATTTTGTTTATCGTGTCATTCGGCTTCATTCTCCCAGTGTGACTGCACAAATATCTTATTTCATTGCGAATCGATATTTTGTTGGGTTTAAGTTAAAGTGTTGTTACGTTGTGTTTGTTGTTACGTTTATAGTTTTTTGTGAACTTTGAGTGAATCTATTTGTTTTGGTTTTCCCATCAAAATGGATCCTCAGCCAAGTACATCACAAAAAGACGTGGATGTTTTCTTGTCCCCAAGAAAAAAACGTCCACGAAAAGCTTTCACTGTTACTGAAAAAGTAATGGTCCGCAACGCCTACAAATACGTGAAAAATGAAATTTCTGCGCAATTGGAGGCCTTTGAAGTTGTGGAAGAAAATGAATGTATGAGCAAAGTTGCTGACATATTGGGAATAACCTCACGCTCTGTTTGTAACGTTTTGAAGGAAGTAAATAAAGGTGCGCCGCCAACTCCTCCTAAAATAACTGGACCAAAGCGAAGTTTCAAAGATAAAATTGATGAATTTACATTCTATGCAATACGAAGAATTGTTCATCAGTTCTTTTACCAAAATGAACCTCCAACCATTGCAAAGGTTACTCAATCAGTCAGACAGTATTATTTTATACCTTCATCTTTTATATATAAGTAATGATTCCAAGCTATTATAAAACTTACTATTTTAGATTTTACAAGTGATGAACGATGATTCAGAAATGCCCAAGATTTCCAAAGACACCCTCAGAAAAATTTTGAAGCATCTTAATTTTAAATTTGTTGCACGGTCACGCAAGAGCACACTTATTGATCGAAATTATATAATAACATGGCGCCAGCGTTACTTGCGATCTATATGCCAGTTTCGACGAGAAGGGAGACATATATATTATCAAGATGAAACTTGGGTTAACGCAGGTAAGGCTAACATTTATACACAAAATGAATTTATATACATTTTACATTAAATTTAATAGTAATATTGAATGTTCATGTACTATATTTGAAGACATAAGTGGATGAAGGGGTTATGATACAATTTGTAAATGTGAAGATAACGGGCACCAAAGTTTTGTTACCTATCATTGTGATAAATCTTTTTTCCTGTTGTTATTTTACTAACTATTTATGTCGGATTATAGTAAATACACGCAACTACTAATATGGAGTGAAAAAATAAAATAAATGTTTATGAATATGTATTTATTGAAAAAAATATGTACTTAACTCCTTCATTCAGCGCTGAAATATAAATAATTTGTATGCTTAAATTAAGGAAGAATGAGGCAACTACTTAAAAAACGTAATTAAACAAACAAAAAAACAGTTTCACCAAGTTAACCTTGACCTACAATATTTTCATAATAATATCTATATTCTGGTTTCACAAATTTCATCTGTTCTTTAATATTAGCTTTCTTTTCTTCAGAAATTGTACCATATTTTCCCTGAACACGTCCAGCTACAAAGTCTTCTACTTGACCTCTTTTTTTTAATATATCCACTTTTCTAAATGGCATCATTTCGTCATAATTTTCTTTATATAAGTAGGCACCGAATTCTTCTACCCTTATCCATTTAATACCGTCCCTGAAGTTAACTTTTTGCTTGTTTTCGTCCACCTTTCTGTTTGTCAAATTGAGTTTTTTTTGCAAGTCGTCGATACTACGAAAATGATCCGTCATGTCAATAACAACATTGTTTCTAGATGCTTTGCCTATAATCTCTCGATATTGCTCAGGCGCATAAACTGCCTCATGCTTGCGCATGATCTTTTCGATGCGGCCAAAATCTCTATCAGAGTCCAAATAGGAATGACCGACTTCAGGAAATTTGTGGTCAATAATTTTAAAGTAACCCTTCAAAATCATGTATTGATACAAGACTATAATGTTGAAATTTTTATTCTGTCCAGCGCACGAGTCCGACCATATTACTAAGTGATGCTTATTGCGACAAGATTGATCCACTTCAACAAATCTTAGTAGAGAGCTAGCAACTTCAACACTACCTCTGTCAGCTACGTCTTCTGTCCATGTGCAGCAGACAGCTTTTTGTTTGGTCTGGTCAACAACATGGATGCCCAAATTGTAAAACCAAATCTGGCGTAAATAGAAAGCCTTAGAAGTCGGTATTTTGGGAAGTGGCATGGTCTGTTGTAAGTCTACTGTGAGGTATAACAATCCAATATCTTCTTTGGGTTTATTTCTATCAGTAGCCATGGCTTCAATCGCGGCGTGATAATTTAATACATGCTCTTCATTGGAGTTTCCAGCATCACAAGTGGCACATGTGTCGCTCTTGGGGTATCCAAAAGAGAGATTAAATTCAGTAACAAATACTTTGTTATATGTACATTTCTTAATTTTATATATTGCCGGTAAATTCTGCTCTACACACGTCGCTAAATAAAGTTCGTGCATTTTTGTGACATTTAAAAGTGGTGACAAATAACGTTTGTATATATTTTTGTTACGTGAGTAATGAGATTGCTCAGCCGGAAAGCTTGATATATGCAGTTTTATGCGTTGTGTGACTTCTTCGTCGATTTTATGGGGACGATTATCGTGTCTGCCTCGTCTATCAGGAAGCGGAGCAGAAGCTCCACTCTTGATTTTCTGGATTATCATATCCACCTTCTTTCGCGATATTTGGTATAGACCACACAATCCCAATTTACAAATCTCTGTTGTCAAGCTTCTGTGTTTAATAAAATATTTGTAGGTCGCAGACTTATTTTTTTTGGCATTAGTACGACGTCGTGAAACAGGTTTGCTTACTATGGAACTGAATAGCAAAGCGTTTTTACCGTTTACATCTAATTTGTAAAAATCTTCTAGAATAGACTGTCTTTCTTCTCTATTAAATTTGCTAGAGCAATCCATCCTGCAGTTCTCATGGCATAGTACCCCTTCTTTTATGGTTTTTCGAGGCTTAACCGTATTTTTATAAGATAAGTATTCATCACCTTTTTCCCATGCTAAAGCTGCAGTTTTCTTTTTCCATTTCTTTTCATTTCTTGGACGTTTCTTTGATTTATTTTCTTTAGGAGGGAACAAATAAGTTTAAACACTAGTTTAACTAAAATAATAAACAAAACACTCGCGAAATGCGTACGTGATCCGTGCTCCAGCGCTATTAAACACGAAGTGAAATGAAAGAAAGAGACAAGTACAGCACATAACTCCTTCATCCAGAACAACGCAACGCAACCGCGCGTTTGCTTGCACTTATCTCGTTCATCCACGCAAGAAAGACTTAAATTTAAATTCTTTCAAATGAAAGAATGTGCTAAGTGCCCATGTCACTTTCATTCATTGTGATTGTTATTTTATGTCGGTACATAACCCCTTCATCACCTGGTGTTTCTAAAACTAAGCTTAAAGCGCGTTGTTTTATAATTGAATATGGTTTGTAGGTACATAACACCTTCATTCAGCGTAAAAAATAGTTTTTTCTAAAAATGTTACATAACCCCTTCATCCACTCATGTCTTCATTTATTTTAAGGTCATACTGTAAAAAAAACTTGGGTGGACAAGAAAGTCACATCATCTCGACAAGCGTTTTTGGAGGGACTGACCACTGGATTAAAAAATCCATCTGGAAAAGGCAAACGTCTCATAATTAGCTATATAGGTAGTGAAGAAGGCTTCCTGGAAGAGGGGCTCATGATTTTTGAAGCAAAGAAAAATTGTGAAGATTACCATGATGAGATGAATGCAGTTTGTTTTGAGGAGTGGTTCGCTGGAGTCTTACCAAAATGAAGACCAAACTCAATTGTGGTGATGGATAATGCACCTTACCACTCCCGAAAATTGGAAACGGCACCAAAAATGAGCTGGGAAAAAGCTGCCATTCAAGATTGGCTTTTAAATAAAAATATTCATTACGAACCAGATATGGTTAAAGCTACGCTTTTAGAACTGATTCCACATAACGAGTCTTTTAATAAGTACGCTGTAGACGAAATGGCAGCACAACATGGGATCACGGTTTTAAGACTGCCCCCTTACCATTGCGACCTAGACCCTATCGAATTGATATGGGCGCAGGTAAAGGGGCATGTAGCTCAAAATAATAAAACTTTCAAATTGACAGACGTGAGAAATTTATTTCAGGAAGGCATTCAAAAAATTACGGCTACCGAATGGTCTATAATCTAATGTTGTCATAGAAGAGGAAAACATGAGTAGGCTAGATATGTTAATTGAAAATATCACAGACACATTTATAATAAATGTTACAGAAAGTGACAGCGATAGCGATAGCGATGACGGCGACAAAATATAAAATAAATTATTACCATAATACATCTATCTGTTTTATTTGTCATGTTCCTTCATGATCACATTTTTTTATTTATTTCCCACAAAATTATAAAAGAAAAGTCTCAGATCGTTAATTAATCGTCAAAACTAAATTATCGGTTCAGAAATATTTAATTTCCTGATATACTTAGTTTACGAGAGTAAAATTATAAACGAGAAGAATCGATCCGGAAATATTCCATTTCCATATCGAATAATCTTGCAACGTCACTATTTAGTACTTGTCATAACGTTGCAGCACTGAAATTGTCAAATCTGGAATCGAATTAAAATTCCGAGTTTAGTCGCACACCACAGCAACATTACGCGCACGCACTCATTGAAACTACTGAGCGCTCGATTTTATACACCACCCAAATAATATTGGTCCTTAATATTATTTTTTAATTTTATAGAAGTTGATTCAGGAAGTTTAGTTGGCACTTTGAATATGCATTTGGTAACTGTTACAAACCGTCGTCGTAAAAAGTATGTTATTATTTTCAACCGACTTCAAAAAAAGGAGGTTCTCTATCTATTCGACCCGTATGTATCCGCAATTTTCTTAAAAACACCTGATCCGATACTGATCGGGTTTTCGTCGATAAATGTATGTGTTTTCAGGGAAGGTTTTATTGTATAATTTATTAGGATCTGATAAAGATCTTCGGAGATAGACAATGGAACTCTTCAATAACAAACAGCAAATGAACTGCGATTACTGTGATCGTATGTTTATGTTTTGTTTTCACCATACCCCAATATAACTTTCATGTGTCGAAAAACGAAAAACAACGGGTACCGACACCGACTTCTGAAAAGAAAATTAGTTTTCACTTTATTGTAGTAAGTAGGTATTTTTAAAAAAACGCTACGTTAAATAAGTAGATACCTAAAACGAAATAATTTCCGGTCACAAGGATTAAAAAATTACTTGAACATTTTGCATTACATGGAACATATAAAATATTACTATCTAAAATTTTTGGAGCATTACATAATGAGCAGCAGCTAATGACATATTACCCAACATCCATGAAAATGACACCCATGACGAAAAGATGTAAAATTTTCGTCGGCGCCATCTTGTATTTCGGTTTTGACCCCGTATTCGAAATAAGCGACACCAAAATCCATGAAAATGACACCCATGTCGAAAAGCGGCCAAATTTTCGTCGGCGCCATCTTGTATTTTATTTTGACCCCGTATTCGTCATACACACCTAAATACAAACCGGTTCAAATCATAAATCTCCTCCCACCCATCCACTTCTAACCTTCACCGCCACCAGCTTAACCTTGCCCATCCAAATCCTAACCGTACTAAGAGCTGCTTAAACCCACCCATCCTTTTCTCAACCTTGTCAACAACTGCTTAACACCACCTATCCAAATCCCGATCTTGCCCAACATAATTTCTAAATCACATCCTAATAATAATAGGAAACTCAAACATACTTTTATTTCGGTCCGGTAAAATATCAACTCCTTTCGATCACGACAAACGACTCACGCATGCACACTACAATCTTTTCTATTACTTTCATCGTATTTTTTTTTGCGGTAAGAAGCTGTACGCTCGTCCTTCCACGAGCGCTTCTGAGCGCGGAATGATGAGCTTCGAGTGCAAGTGTTTTTATTTTAGCTAATAATTAAAACATATATTGATTTGGGTAAAAAATAATTAGCTGAACCTGTAAAGGACTATATATACCGCAATTTCTTATAATTTTGAAGATAAAATATGCTGTAAAATTATCTAAACTGGGACCTATTCGGATCTTACTTTTTAATATTTTTGCGATTATTGTGATGGGAAAAACGTATTTGTGCGAAAATTTTGTATGATGTCATGCAATTTTTCTGATGCCATTCTGGAGCTGAATATATTATCCATAAATTAAGACATATATCCTCACTTCTGTGATTGCATATACTTTAAAATTGTACCTGAAAAGCACTGTTATTTGTAGAAAAATGTAATAGCGTCCTTAAGACGAATAATATTGATTGACGTAAGAATCATCAAAACGGCCAACGCGTTTGGTCTCTAGAACGCCACATAGGAACAAACATACATACATAGACTGATAAACACATTCGCCTCCTTCGGCAGTCGTGTAAAAAACCTTAACGGAAGGTTACAATTACAAAAGGTAAAATTTGAAAAACATTAGAAACCGAAATCATCCAAATCTATTAATTTTTTCTGGGTGATAACCCTCTTAGGAAAGGAAAGGTAGGTAAAAAGAGGGTTATCACGTTTGAATTTACCGCTAGAGGCGGTAGCTTGTAACTGTTGTAATTATTAGGGATGTTCACTCTGAAGCCGACTATCCGGCCACTTTCGTATTCGGCGAAGAGCGCCGATCATAGATATAATATATATTTCTATGGCGCCGATTATCTGGCTTCTTACTTTGTAGGTATGTATTTCTCAATAAAATCAATCAATCAATACACATAATCATTAATCTATATATATATAAAAAATCTTTTTGCAAAAAAATACTACCGACTTCCAAATACAAAACTACAAAGTGAAAAATAACTTAATTTTTTGAAGTCGGTGTCTTTCGTAGGTACCATTTTTTTGCGTTATGGACACCGACTTCAAAAAATTAAGTTATTTTTCACTTTGTAGTTTTGTATTTGGAAGTCGGTAGTATTTTTTTGCAAAAAGATTTTTTATTTTCACTTTTTAGTTGTACGTTCCTAATAGGCAAGTTAGTAAGGGAACAATTTCGCCAGAATAGATTTCATGAAACTTGAACATAACCGGTAAAATGAGAGATCTGCTTACCCCTTAAGAGCGAATAGGCGTGATGTTATGTTATGAAATGTTATAAACAACAAACAGACATGCGATTGCAGCAATCCCGAGAGATTTGCCGTTATTTATTGAAGAGTTCTGTTGTATATCTCCGAAGTTTTTCATCAGATCTTCACCAAATTAAAATGGGACCAATTTCGGAACATACTTATTCAAACAAAAAAAGAATTTTCAAAATCGGTCCACAATTGACGGAGTAATCGGTGAACATACACAAAAAAAAAAAAAACATACTTGAAGTCGAACATAGAACCTCCTCCTTTTTGGGAAGTCGGTTAAAAAATGAATGCCTATTTCCCTTGGTCACGGCATCACACGTGAACGGCTGGACCGATTTAGGTAGGGTACGGTACGGTAGGTAGGGTACGGTACGGTAGGTAGGGTACGGTACGGTAGGTAGGGTACGGTACGGTAGGTAGGGTACGGTACGGTAGGTAGGGTACGGTACGGTAGGTAGGGTACGGTACGGTAGGTAGGGTACGGTACGGTAGGTAGGGTACGGTAGGTAGGGTACGGTAGGTAGGGTACGGTAGGTAGGGTACGGTAGGTAGGGTACGGTACGGTAGGTAGGGTACGGTACGGTAGGTAGGGTACGGTACGGTAGGTAGGGTACGGTACGGTAGGTAGGGTACGGTACGGTAGGTAGGGTACGGTACGGTAGGTAGGGTACGGTAAGGTAGGGTAGATTAATGTTTGGTGTTTTTATGGCAATACAAAGTTTGCCGGGTCAGCTAGTAAGTGTATAAAACAGAACCCATTTCCAGCATTTTTGAAGTTTTTGTCTGTTTGTCTAATGTACGAAACCAATGTTTATTGTAACCGTTACACCACAATCGGTTCACCCTATCAAAAGATATACGCAGAGACCACACAGCCCCTATGTGGCAGCATCAACCAGTGGCTATGTGGTCGATGGATATACGGGATATACCTATAAATTTAAAATGTTCATGAAGTAAAATATCACGACGCACGCCTTTTTACCCGCCGAGTTTTTACTCACGCTCAATCGCGTTCACGTAAACATCAATTTGTATTGATACTGGATAAGCGCCGTCTGGGGACGGTAAGGAGAAACCTCTTTTTTTTGTATACCTACATTTTAACAAAAGAGATCGAGTGAGTTTTAACAAACACTCTGAATAAGCACACAGATCCTTTACGTTATCACTAGTGAGTAGTGTGAGTACGTTAAAAAGCTCGGCATAAGCACACAGATACTCGGACAGTTGAACTCCATATTCGATAGATGGCTTTGTGCATTAGACAACATTTTCTGAATGGTGGTGTTAAGATTATCCGCGGAAGAATGACCCTAGAAAAAAATCGTAGGTCGGAGGTTAGGTTGCGTCGGTGTCAGCTTCGCGAGGTTCTGGTGATGGAATGGTGGGGCAGGATTTGACGCCCTACCTCCTCGCCCTCCTCCTGCTTCGTCACCATCGAGACGGTCCAGCACTGGCTCGAGAGGAGGCACGGCTCTCTGTCGTTTCGGCAGCATTATTGCGTAAGTGAATTCGGCAAGGCGAAGGAATTGACTCCATCAATCGACCAATCACATAGATGGAAATCCACAACGCGTTTTTCATCTCTCATGTAATTGGTCGATTGATTCCTATCGGATCAAATCCTTGGCCTTGCCGAATTCACTTACACAAATAGACTGCGGGTGACGCATAAACAGGGAGCCGGAGCGACGAGCCCAGTCGGACGGTGTCACCACTGCGTCGACTGCCGGTAGGATACGGCACGGCGTACGCTGGCATTGTGTGCCGCTTGTGAGGAGCCGCGTCATGCCGTCATCTCTGATGTAGGCAGTGCAGTGACCTGTCGCTGCCGGCCGTAGTCGAGTCTACGAGCATGTCGGCATCGAGGAGTCCTGGGAAGCGATGGTATCCTTTTGCGAAACAACCGTCTCGCAGAAGGAGGCTGCGGAAAGGACGGCGACGGCGGGGGACGGATTACGCCCGCTTCCAGCCCCCCTAAATGGATCCCCCACACATCAGGACCTGCGATGGCGGCGCGTAGTTGCACCACACATCAGCGCCCGGGGCGGAGGACCTCCAATGAGGATGTTCCACCCCGGAAAAAAAAAGGTTAGGTTAGAGTTACGCACGTATGGATAGTGAGCAACTACAAGAAGATGCATCGAATAAGTTTTGACTGGACTTTCATACAGGACTACTACCACAAAGTACCTACGTATAGTGCTCGCCAAACTTCTGGCCTGTCCTGAAGTTGGTTTTCCGATGCGCACGGCACGAAACGGTGCTGGTTTTGTATGAGATTTACTAGTGCGCAGCCATTGTAGCCATCTTCAGGGCAGCCAAGAAATTTGGCGAGAGCTACAAGCGGCGGCGCGCCGTACCTATGCTACAGTTGATGACAAGGTTTGTGTATTCAACAATGTTGTAACCAAATTCTATTACACTCATGCTCCTGTCAGGAGAGTAAAGCTGAAGCATCCACCTGGCCTCCGTATGAATAGGAGAAACCGGATGGCAATTCGGCGGAGGAACCGCGGCTTTTTATTAAAGTTGACAATTGGACCTTGTTCTTGACTGCTAGTAATCGGTGTAACCAGATAATAGGTTAGCAACGCTAAACGCTGCCACGTTCTAAATAACATTTCTTATTCTTCTACCGATATATGAAAATTCTGATCTTGGTGTTGACGATCTAAACCGCTATTTCTCCACTGTCCCTATGCTAGATAGTCACACCAAACATCAAACTATCGACTACCTTGCTAGTCTGACGCGTCCCAATATTGTGTGTTTTATCTTATCCATTAAATCCAAAGCTGTGGGCCTAGTAAATAATATCAGTCGTCATATGATCGCGTCAGCTCTGGTTTAACTACTGCCTACAATCTCCCACATCGGTAACTTTTCTCTTTATTCTGGCGCTTTCCCTTCATTGTGGCGTAAAGCCGAAGTTCGAGCCTTGCCTAAGATGCCCAATCCCACAGTTTCTGTCACTTTCGCCCAATATCTATCCTTCCCTTTCTATCCGTCCGAAGTGCTCGAGGCCTGTGTTCATAAACAACTGTCCCATTTCATAAACCACAACTCCCTCATCAGCGTATTTCAATCAGGTTTCAGGCCCAGGCATAGCAGGGCCGTCTTTACCTGGGGGTTCAAGGGGTGCGGTGCACTTGTGCTTAGAGTGCTAGGGGGGCAACAGATATTGACAGACAGAAGGACCGCGGAGTCTTAGCGCGCCGCCGCTTACGTACTTTGGGTACGGAACCCTAAAAAGGAAACTAGTGAAAGAAGAAAAATAAAAACAACTGACTTCTTTGGAATAAATAAATGCAACATATAAATTGTATATATTGGATGGAATTGTTGCCCGCATATGTTCTTCAGGCTGGTGTGACCTGCAGCCTTATTGTATATCCCATCCCAACCGTAAAATTACATTATGATTCATTAACTAGTAATGTTATATAAAATGTAATGTAAAAGTAAATAATGTAAGAATTTTATGTAAAAGGGCACGATGGGGCTGACATGTCTTTGATAAAAGCCCCTAAATAAAATAAGATTTAAAAAAAAAGTAACGTTTTATTAAAATTTTAATTTCTATTTGTTTTTTTTTGTTTCATAGTATTAGATATTACCAAAATTAAAACATATAATTATTAAATTAACTACAGTTATTCTAACAACTGCTTCAATTTCATCTTCCATCGGAACTTAAACTTTAGTTGATCTGCAAAGGGAAATGTCCATTTTTGACCATAAACCGCCCAACAATTTACTTTTGTTAAAAAAAAACATCTTGATTTATGTTTATTAATCGCGGTATTTATTTATCCAAACAAGATTGAAAAATTAAAAAAAAAAAAAAAGTTCCGGAAAGATAAAATGAAATTAGGTAAAGCATCCATTGGTTTGTGGATTAAATAAAAAGTATTGCCAAATTATTAATTTCGTTCAAAATATAATCGATTCTTTTTCTCCAATCGATTTTTTATGATGTAATATATTAGTATAATAGTCAGTTTATCATATGTCGCAGAGATCAAGCTATCTTATATGAAGTATAGCTACCGCCGTGAGCGTTGACGGTGGCGGCGGACTGACAGCGGAGCGGCCTGCTTTGTCCCCCTCGTCTCACCGCGCACATAACTAAGTGCGGTACAGCGGTCTCGGTCAAACTATAGTTGCTTTTTTACCCGACTGCCGAAGGAGGGTAATGTGTTTGTCAGTCTATGTATGTTTGTACCTATGTGGCGTTCTAGAGACCAAACGCGCTGCCCGATTTTGATGACTTTTACGTCAATCGATTCGTCTTAATTGACTGGCTACATTAAAATCGGACAAAGAAAAAAATGCCGGATTTTGGGCACCATTTTGTGGGGGATTCTTTTTTTCCAAACCCATCGTGTGGGGTATCAAAATAAAGGGTTTATACAATACTTATATGTTTAAATGTACTTAATCCTAAAAAAAAATAACTAAAAAGTAGTAAATAAAAAAGTTAACGAAGAAAATCAAAAAACACTACCTACTGCTAAAAAAGCGAACTAAAACGACGTAAACAAGAAGAAATTCATGCTTTACAGTCGGAGGATACATCTGGTTTAGATCAGCCAGCTCGTGAATATGTATCCTCCGACTGCACAGCATGATTTTCTTCTTGTTTACGTCTTTTTAGTTCGCTTTTTGAGCAGTCGGGATTTTTGTTTTTTTTAAATTAATTTCTTGTTTTGATGTAGCCCATCAAGTTTTGTTTATATTCTGATTAATTTCTCGTAAATAATAGTCACTTTAGTACGACGCAGTGTGGATTTGATACAGTTTGGTCATTAAGAAGGACCGTTTTCTCAGTGTATAATTACCGCAAAACCACAAAGTTTGTTGTGTTGTTTCATAATGTTGTAATTTGACATGATGTTCTTATAAACAACATGAATAGGCATAGTAGTAGTCGAAAAAAAAATCTTAAAGTCGTGACATTCTAAAAAGTCCGATGGCGTTTCTCATTCTACATGCCGCGATAACTTTGTACCTACGTCTAAATTTAAAAATCAAATTCATAATCCTTATTAATAAAATATAGATGTTACCTATACACAGCTAGGATTTCGTATCGGTTGGCAGGAGGAGGGGGGTAGAAGTGGTTAAACCTGGTGGAGGTTAGGTCCCTGCTGATTAAAACACTACTACCACTCTTATTAAAAGGTAATGCATATTTTTCGAGTGAAAACAAAAATTGTTTCTAACCTCAATCAGATAAAAAGTGAAAACGAAACGTTAAAATGGGCGATTGACAACCATATCAGTACCGGTATATTGTGTGTGGTGTAATATTTCAAGTTTATTTTTTGAAACGAGACTTAAAAGAAATAAACTACGCTACTTGCGTCATGTGTGACATGTGTCAGTGTCATTGGTTTTCGTTCATTCCGTTTCCTGAGTTGCGTGACTTTGCTATTTAAGTTTCTTGGTGTTTTTGTTGTTTTATTTGTTTGTATAACAACCTAGAAATCCTGCTCATAAAGTAAGTGTACCTCCCACTTCATAGTTAAAATAGGTCGAATCTTCGGAGCACCCCGACTTCACGTAGTCTTTTGGCTGCTACCCCTAGAGTGTATATAAATACCTTAGGTGCGAAGAGGTTGCATCTCCCGCAGCGCCGGAGACGACGCAGAAGCTTTAACCTAAAAACACTTTAAAAGAACTTTTAAAGTGTTTTTAGGTTAGGTTACAATAATTTGTTTTTCTCAAGAACGGTTCGTTATCTTTTCATGGGAGTGGTGCCCTATGCCCCCATCCCCTCCTCCTCCTGCCAACCGATTATGAAAACATCAAAAGGCAAAATATAAAAAAAAACATTAGATCGACGTACATTTCAACGTTTCGATATCTTGTAAACATTGTCGGTTTTGGCTAAGAATGACATCATACTGTTCCTTCTTCCTTCACTTCTTGGAATTTTCATACCTCACATGTATTAAAATAACATCCGCACTCCACTTATAATAGAGTCTGGCAAACGAAAGCGTAACATGCAGTTTTTTTATTATGGCAGCATTATTAAGCTTAAAACGAACTTGTAACGTTAAGGAATTTGGAAATAAAGTTAATATTAGAAACTCAGACTAAGTTCTTAAAAGAAATATCTTCACTTCACAGAAACACTGCTAAAAACCTCGATTGGCCGAATTACAGAAGAAGTATTGGAAAAAATCATAAGTATAGGTGATGATGACTACTGATACAGAAGAATTCTAAGAGGTTGAATTTTTAGCCTCTGATTTTGAATATGATGATTAAATTAGAGATATGAGATAGAAATTAGCGTAAACATGAGTGCACATGATAGTTTTGGACAAATTTAATAAAATTAATGTTAAATATGTAAATATTAATAAATAAATCTCATCAAACTGGTTTTTATGCTCCCATCCAACCACAGTCAAGGCACCGTCGGACCATAGAGCATAGTAACTAAAAAGGAGTCACACTAAATGGAACCATTAAAAACAAAAAATAAATGCTAATTAATACAAAAATTCTCAATCATCAAAACATTTAACTAGCTAGAGGAATAGTTAGTAATACGACATAAAGATTTTTTGAATTTGCCGCGTTTTCTCAGATCACGCTTAAGTTTGCCAGACTAAATTTAACCATGTTTGTAATTGAATTTGTGAAAAACTACTGTTTTTTCTGGTCCGTGAATAACAATGTACACCATAAGCAGTCTGACAGTTCAAGTATCACGAAAGATACTATAGTAAATTTAAGCATATCACTTAAAAAGCTTTTTGGGGATACCAAACCAATTATGAGCTTCATTGTTATAATAGCCAGACTCAATTAGCCCATCAGGGTGGTTTTGTATTCTGTGGTGGTAATATTTCGAGCTAGCAACCCTAATTTTGACTTTAATTCAGATTCAGACAGATTGACGCAATCAAACGAAGTTGAATTGAGATTCATTCATCATCCATCATCTTTAAAAAAAAAAAGGCGGGAAACGGTTGAAGTGGAAAGGCGCGTTTTTTAATTTATTACTTTGAAATTCAACTTCTCGTGTTTATTGTAATTTAATTCTGTAAATATTCGTACTATTAGGTCTTATTTGGTGTATATATATATTTATGTGACATAAAAATGGGGAAAAAGAGGCGGAGGAAGGATGAGCTGGAAATTCCTCCGGATCTGAAGCAGCATTCGCAGGAATCTTCGGACTCTGACACGGCGGAGTCCACGGTGTCGACAGCATACTCGATTATTAAATTTAAAGATGCCACTGATAAGGAACCTAAGGACAATAAATATGCCATATATAAGGTAAAGGGGTATACGCGTCAGTACAGTGAAGATACGAAGCAGGCAGAGTTAATAGTTTTTCTTAGTCATATGGACGAGAATAAGTTTTTCAACGACAAAGATCGTATGGCCCTTTCCAAGGGCATACGAGAACATGGAGTGTCTGGTGTGATGCACTTGCGCACAATAAACAAATATAAGGTCGGTGTCACATTTGATTTACCAAATAACGCCAATATGTTTCTAAAAAACAAAAAATTATTTGATCAACTTTCTCTAAAAGCATCTATCCCTGCTGGTGACACAGAGGTTACTGGAGTCCTAACTTCAGTCCCAGTAGATATGTCTAATAAAGAGATATTTTCATTAATCGGCAGTTCAAAGAATGTAATACAGGTGAGGCGTTTCATGCGCAGGGTCAGAGGTGATGAAGGTAGAATATCTTTTGCGCCTACCCAGACTGTTGCTGTGACATTTGCATCCACTATTTTGCCAACTTATATTTATTTGGACTCATGGCGTCATGAGGTGAACAAATATATCCCACCAGTGAAACAATGCCTTAAATGTCTGCGTTATGGGCATATAGCTAAATTTTGTCGAAATACTGAAGTTTGTTCAATATGTACTGAACATCACAATTTCAAAATGTGTGTTGTTGCCCCGAAGGATGCTAAGTGTGCAAATTGTAACGGCAATCATATTGCAATCTCTTCAGCATGTCCAATAAAAAAGCAAAAGGTAGAAGAAAATAAAATTAAAACTAAAAATGCTACATATTCAGATCTTTTTAATGTAAACTCTTTTCCAGCTTTAACATCACGCAATCTGGACACTCAGATTAGTAATCTCATGAAATCAGATAAATTTATAAATACTTTAGTCGAAACACTCACAAAAATAATAAGCAATAAAGATGAACCTATTAATTCACTTTCTATTAAAGAAGCCTTGAAAACAACGTTCAGTAATAAATTTTCTTCAACCAGTTGATGGATTTTTCAGAATTAAATATTGTACAGTGGAATGCTCAAAGTTTAAATAGTAATAAACATTTATTTATCGATTTTCTTTATAGTCACAATATACATATAGCAATTATCAGTGAAACATGGCTTAAACCTCAACAAAATTTTAAAATAAAAAATTATAATATTGAGAGAAATGATACTGGTAACAAACATAACGGAGTTGCAATAATTATTCACAATACCATTACTTACTCTAAAATTGATACCTTCTTTGATAACTCATTGCAAAACATCTGTATTCAAATAAAAGTAAATAACAAGGAGATAAGCATAGTCAGTTTTTATAGTCCTTTGAATTGTAATCCAGCATTCAGAAAAGAAAACCTTGATTTATTAATAAAATCTATTCCTGGGCCATTTATATTTGCTGGTGATTTTAACGCTCACCACTCGTCTTGGGGTTGTGGCTCGGATTCTGTACGAGGTCGAAACATTTTGGAAGTAATAGATGATAATGATTTGGTTCTGCTCAATAATGGTCATGCAACAACAGTTGGCTCTTTAACTTGGCGTCCTAATGCGCTGGATTTGACGCTGGTCTCTTCGTCTTTAGCTCTCAATTGTGAATGGAACGTACATGATTGTCCTCTTGGTAGTAGTTATCACATTCCTATAATCATTAAAGTAGTGATTAGTAATATTAACAAAAGTAATACATACAGCAATTGTTCTAATGCTGAACATTTGCCCGTTTATCCAAATTATAAATTGGTGGATTGGCAAAGATATAGTAGTCTTGTTGATGAATTGTTGGTTGATTTTAAAGTCGATAATATAAGTCTTTCTGGTACATATCTTAAATTTTGTAGCATTTTACATACAGCAGCTGTAAATTCTATTGAAAATAATAAGCATTTGACTGGTAGGACAAATTTTGTGAATCATTCATGTCTTGTAAATAATTTTAAAAGACCTTATCTTCCTTGGTGGAATCAAAAATGCACAGAAGCCGTATTAAATTTTAAAAATGCATACATATATTTTAAAAATAATCCATCAGAAGAAAGCTATCTACAATTCAAAAGGCTTCGAGCGGTTAAAAAACTTGTTCTAAAATTGGAAAGACAAAAAAGTTGGTTTGCTCTTTGTGAAACATTCAATAGGACTACGCCATTATCTGTCATATGGAAATTTATGCGGAAGTATAATAAAACATTCAATTTTAATGCTCTCGAAGATGATGGATGGGTTTTAGATTTTCTTAAAAAATACACACCAGATTTCGCATCACAAGACTCAAAATCTTCATTCACAACCAGTACTAATCCCAGCAATAATTTTCTTCTTAGTCCTTTTTCATTGCAGGAATTAATATCAGCCATATCTTCCAGAAGAGATACTACTTATGGTCTTGATGGAATGCCATACATACTTTTTAAAAAACTTAGCATTAGTAGTTTAAAAATATTTTTACAACTTTTGAACTTATTATGGCAAAATGATATTATACCTCTTAACTGGAAGGTGGATTGCCTTGTACCTGTTTTAAAACCAGATAAGCCTAAAATGTGTCCTGATTCTTACCGCCCTATAGCTCTTACTTCTTGTGTTGGAAAATTATTTGAACAACTTTTAAAACAGCGTTTAGAGTTTTATATTGAAAAAAATAATATCTTACCATCAAACCAATTTGGTTTTCGTAGGAATCGTTCTGCTAGGGAAAGTGTTTGTCAATTACAGCTTGATATTCACAAGTCGTTATCGTCAAATGAAAATTTGGTTGGAGTGTTTTTTGATATTGCAGGTGCATTTAATAGTGTGAATATAGATATTTTATGTAGTGAGTTATCACAGATAGGAATCCCTGGAAAAATAATAAATTGGTTAAAACAATTTCTTAGCAATAGGAAAGTCTTTGTAAAATTTAACAGACACCTTTATGGTCCTAGGCTATCGTCTAAAGGAGTTTGTCAAGGGGGCATTTTATCACCTTTAATATTTATATTGTATATACGAAGATTAAATTTAATTTTAGGGTCTCAGGTTAAAAACTTACAGTTTGCAGATGATTTAGTGGTTTATGCATCTGGAAAAAATGTATCACAAGTAGTTGAAATAGTGAATGTTGCATTAATGTATCTATGTAAATATTTCTCTTACCTTGATCTTAGTGTCAACCTATTGAAGTCCAAAGTTGTTTTATTTGGTAAACATAATCATAATATGCCTGCTGTGCTGTACAATAATTGTGCATTACCCAGTTCTTTAGATGTCAAATTTTTGGGTGTTATTTTTTCACATAATTTGTCCTGGAATAATTATATGAAACATATTATTAGCAAAGCAAATAAAGCTTATAATATTTTGAGATCCTTGAGTGGTACATATTGGGGTGCAGACCCTAAAATTTTGTTATTATTGTACAAATCTTTAGTTCGTAGTCACTTTGAATATGGTTTCTATTGCTTTGCTGCAGACTCTAAACATGTAAATAGTTTAAATATTTTGCAAAACAAGTGTTTGCGCGTTATAACTGGGGCGTTCAGAAGCACTCCTGTAAATGCAATGCAGATTGAATGTAATGTTCCACCATTAGCCATTCGTTTTGATTACTTGTTAGAAAGGTTCTTTTTGAAGCTTTATAGTGTTTTGGGTAATAGTCTTTTAGTCAATATGTTGCATTTAGCTATGCAAACTGCTACAAAATCTTTTTATATACTACAGCAACTTAGAAAATTCAAAAACTTTATTGAAAATATTAACATTTACCGATCTAAGCTTATCTTGCCTTGCTATGAGGGAACTTTCAGCAGTAAATTTCCAGCTATTAGTGTTATTATAAATAAGAAAAAGGATTTGCCTTCAAAAGAGGAAGTATATGTAATGTTGTCAGAGTGGTCAGATCATAAATTTGTGTATACTGATGGTTCCAAGAATGATAGAGCTGTTTCTTTTGCCATCTATGAGCCGTCTTCAAACGTAGGTATTGGTAGGAGAATTGACAGAAATGCTAGTATTTTTACAGCTGAAGCTGTTGCAATTCTGAGTGCTTTAAAACATATTAAAAATAGCAATTCTGAACATAGCAAATGGGTTGTAGTAAGTGACAGTATGAGTGTTCTAAAAAATTTGGCAAATAATAAACTACATGCCAACACTAATTACATTATTCATTTGATAAAACAACTCTGGGTTGAATTAGCCCAGTCAAATATTGAAATTTGTTTTGTTTGGGTACCTTCACATATTGGTGTTAGAGGAAATGAAAAAGCAGATTTTCTGGCCAAAAAAATTGTTGAGTTGGAAGAATTAATACCTAGCACTGATATGAGTGTTCCCATACCATACACAGACGCAGTTAGTCTCTTAAGACGGCGCATGTGTGAGGCATGGGGGAAATATTCATACCACTGCACACATATTGAAAATAAAGGTTCTTGGTTTAACAGTCTTGATGTTCAAATCAACTCTGTTCCTTGGTTTTGCAAAAATAATTTATTTGTAAGTAGAAAGTTTTATTCAATTATTTGTCGTATGCGCTTTGGTCATTGTAGATTAAATTATCATCTTCATCGTCTTAAAATGGTCAGCATATCGTATTGCAATTACTGTCAATCAGAAAAAGTTCAATCACTACATCATATCTTCTTTGAGTGTTCATCTTTCAACATTCAGCGCCTTGTGTTGTCGGATGAGCTTCTAAAAATTTATAAAACACCTGATAGGGTCCCGCTGTGCATACAGGAGTTGCTTAAGAACGCTTCAACTTATTTATATTTGTATAGATACATATTGGAGACTGTAAATGAGATTTAAATGGTTCTATTTCTTGTTCCTATGCACCTATGTATATATAAATATTACCGTTTTATTATTATTTATAAAGTTTGTATATTTAAAACTAGTATAAGATGTGTGTTAAAAAAAAAAAAAAAACCAGAAGAAAATAAACATAAATAAGATGACATGAAATGGAAATGACACTTACCCTGGAATTGATTGACATTGACATATAATGGAAATGACGTTTACCCTGGAGTTGGAATTGGAAAAAAAAAAAACGGAATTGTGTAAAAACAAGATTTTAACTAATAATCAAAGACAAACTTATAATGACTACAACATGGATTAGAAAAACGAAAGACATGATTTCTAAACATATTACGAAAGAAAAAATACCTACGAAAGACTAGGCAGTATGGTTGAAAGACTATAGCCTGCCCGAAGGGCGAAAAAAAAAAAAAAAAAAAAAAGAAGTTGAATTGAATCGTGGTTGTTGATTTGGTCTCTTGAAGCTGCAGCTTAACTTCATGCAGTGTTGATAAATTGTTTTAATTTGAGTACATTATAACTTGCCGAATTTATTATATATTTACGATTCCGCAGTGAATGTTGCTTTCACTTGCCCAAAATATATCTTACGTACCTGGTTTATAATTCATTTTATTTGCAGAAAAATGTTTATAGTAGGTTTGACTGGTGGACTTGCGACCGGAAAAAGTACAGTTCTTTCAATATTTCGAGGACACGGTATAGCAGTAATTGACGCAGATGAAGTAGCTAGAAAAGGTAACTTTTCATTTAACTTTGTATGATCTGTAATTATCTTGGATAACACTGATATTGTGAGCATATCTAACTTCTAATTAATTTGCGAAGAGGGGTTAGAGGGTCATCTTAAGCCCCAGCAGGGGGATGGTTACAGGCTCGTTTTATTATTATAGATATGTGTGCAAATTTCATATCTTTTACAACAATTTGAAATATTCAGCGAAGTTGTTCTTTAAATTTTGCGACTGTAATTTACATATCACAACGCCAGTGCGAAGCTTTTTGCTCGATGTTTATTTTTTATTAGGTACTATCAGTAATTTTTTGATTGGCGCCTAATTCACAAATTGCGAAACATTTGAAATTTAACTTAAAACCATTAATTAGGTTTTCATTTACTTATGGTGTTTTTCTGCTCCTGCCATCAGCATATGATTAAGACTTAAGAAACAAAAATGTGTTGTTAGTAGGGATTATAATACAATCAATGATTTCAAAAGATTTACACTTGCTAATACATGAATAGAGAAGTATGTATTCTGTCTAATGAAGTGCCATTGTATGGGGGGTCCATGATGTCTCCTTTTACAGAGGAGGCTTGTGTTCTGGCAGTGAACATTAGAGTCTGATTAAGCTTATGCTTGCTTTTTAATGTTTACGTATCTCCATCTCAGAAGTACATAGAAAGACCTTATCCCAGCTGTGGAACAATAAAGGATACTATAAAAGTAAACCGCCTTCTGTGTCGCTCTTGCATCCTACTTAGTAAGCCCAAACATACTGCAAATTTTTTTTTTTGCTTAAGCGACTTGTCTTATTTTTACAGTCTATGCTTTATTGCTAAGCGCCACTTTCGATTTGTGTCCCATGCCTCAGCAACAATTTGCTTAGCTAATTACCTGCCCAATTATAAATAGCATTCTAGCAGAAAACAGATTAAAGTTGATAAAATTCAGACAACATTTAGGCTAGTTAGATTAGATCTCATTTTTATTAGCCAACTGGCTGGGCCTGTTCCTTATTTAACAAAATAACATGCACTAAGAGAGCAGTGGTGGCCCAGTGGTAACGGCCGCAACTTATAATTTGTGGGTCGTTGGTTTGAACCCAGGCAGGTGCTTCACTTTTTTTCCACTGCTCTCAAAACTGGCATCTCTTAGAACCAATAATTTGAAGACATGGCACATCACCAATCCACACTAGGCCCGCATGGTGGTTTATGGGCCATTCCCTCAGAGAGGAGACCTACACGCACAACGGACCAAATGGGATTCTAAGGGCGGAAAAGAGGGTCCATCTAACCTATCCTAACATGCACTAAAAAATATGCTGAAGGTTGTTTCTATCCATACTTTTATTTTAAATGCTGAAGTTACTCTGTCTGTTTGTTACCTTTCCACATCTAACTGCTAAATGTTTTTGGTTGAATCTTGGCACACGGGTAGACCATGACATGGATTAGGACACGGATACTTTTCCCCAATTTTCTTGTGGCCTAAGCCCCTGGCATAAGCGAGTTCTAAATAATAAGCCTGAAAATATTGTATACAATTTTTAAAAATCAATTTGCTTTGGATAGCTCAACTCTTGACGGACATGTTTAAACTCACGATTATAAGTTTTTGAAAGGAACTAGGATTTCATAATACTATGATCCCTAGATTACAGGTACTACTGCTTGGTTCGATTCCGAGTGTGTTTGTGAGACCCAGAGCCCACCAGAAATGTTATTATTAAGAGTAAATATAATTTTTTGCAAATTATAGATCTAACTATTAAAGAAGAAAACCTCATGTATCAAAAAACCCAATCTTAATTATAACTTATAGCATATTACCTTATGATCAATTTCAAACACAAAAACCATTAAAGAGTAAGTATGGAGTTTCTTGTCAGTTCTCCATAACAAGCTACTTTTCCGAAAGGACAGTAGAATCAATTGTTATTACATGTAAATTTTAATTGTTGTTGTTCAAAAGTGCCGCTTAATGGCCATAATAAATATATTTGACTTTTGATTACAATTGTTTCTTCGCTCTTTTTAATGTAATTAAATAATACTGGTCTAATATACTCTAATCTACATTATGTAATTCACAGCTTTGCGTGTGAATGCTAAAAAAACGCTATTTCATTTAATGTGTATTCTCAATGACATATTGCCTATACTATACTATGTTAATTAATAATAGTGATTAGTTATTAATTCTGTAGTTTTTTATTGTCTTTTGTAAAAACGCTTGCATTCATGGAATTCCTATCCAGTCAGCCTTTATATGATATACTGAGCTAAAGGTCCTCTCAGCAGAAAAATATATTATTAAATATGATTTAAGTTTAAAATCTGTTATCAATTTACTACTACCTATGCCAATTGATATTAAAATATCGGTGACTGCCAGTTCGGCCCTTTGTAAATCTGTAAGTTTTGGTAGAATAAATTAAAGCTATAATTGCGGTTCTGGCCGTTTGCGTTTGTAAATTGTGCAACAAACTTACACAGTCTAGGAGTCATTCCTATTGTGGAGCTTACATACTTTTGAGAAAGTAAACGAGAACTTTCTTACCTAAAAACAAGTGCTTGTCGTTACTCACGTTTGCAGTCGCGTGCAGAACCATCATTAAAGCCTTCTGGCCTCGCTATGCATTTATAAAGAGCCAAAAGATGGGGATTTCAATTATTCGTGTGGGTGCCTGATGGCTTAATTTGCGTGACTGCTAGGCCTATCATGGCTAGCTCTTAACGGTTCAATTATTCTATTTTAGTTGCACACAAGCGTTCCTCTTCAACTTTTCCAACTCTACTAACTAACATTACATTTTATTATTTTAAAAGTCTTACAGCAGTAGCAGCAGCCCAAAAATCGGACTAAAATAGTTCTGCCGTTTTTGCAACAACAACAGATCTGATTCTAAACGCCAAAGTAGTTCGTTAATTCAATTAATCTATACAGAATTTATTTTCAATTTTAGTATTGGAACCAGGGTCGAAGGCGTGGAAAGAGTTACGCGATTATTTTGGAGAAGAGGTGCTTTTACCAGATGGCAAAGTAAATCGAGCCCGGCTGGGTGAGATCGTATTCGATGATATAGAGAAGAGACGGAAATTAAACGCCATGACACATCCTAGGATACAAAGTGCGATGATGGGGATGGCCATATCCTACTTTTTCTCTGGCCATAGCTACATAGTCATGGAAGTGCCATTGTTGTTTGAAACTGGAAAGATGTTGACTTTTATGCATAAAATTATTACTGTCGTTTGGTGAGTATCACTTCTGGTGTCCAGTTGTATTATTTGCGCATATTTCTTCAGTTTTAGTAGCTACATACTACCTTTTCGGTGTACCGGTCGTTGAGGGTTTGTTGAAAGTGCCTTTCTTGTCTCGATCCCAGTTCTTAAAAATATATATAATCCTTTCTCAGAGTCAAGGTATGCCAGAATGTAGATCAACAATAGGTGGTCACAATTATGTAATTGTGTGCGTACATGGTATGTAGTTGTGGCTTAAAATGAAGACTTCCTCATTTAAAGCTGTAACTGGCTAACTACTTATCTGTACCTACTATACGCCAGTACCACCCGTTCATTTATTATATCACAATATAATAAGCCAACATGTTATGTTCCAAATATTAAACGTTGTCTTATTTATTATATATGTCGTAGGTAAATCGTTGAACTGGGCCAATCGAGGTCTGTGTCCACGACATAATAATATATTTAAAAAAATTATAAACAACCTTTGTTCAAAATTCTTAGTTGTTTTATTACTATTTTTGTCATATTATTGTCATTATATTATATTATTTTCAGTGAAGATCACCAGCAACTAGAAAGGCTGTGCAAACGCAACGATTTCTCTGAAGCTGTGGCCAAGAAACGTATCCAATCTCAAATGCCACTTGAAGATAAAGTGGCCAAATCTCACTTTGTGGTGGATAACTCAGGCAGCTTCGCCAACACTAGGCAACAGACAGAATGCATCATAAGATTACTCAGCAGATCTAAGTTTACTTGGTAAGTAAGTAATAATAATAAATTAATAAGGAAGCCATAAGCATCCATCCATATTGAAGCAGTCCTGGCCAACCTGATGGGAACTTCGCTATCAAACTGCACGTATATGGCGACCCTCAAAGACAAAACTGTATGTACCATAAACAAGGTCTCACATACTTAGGTGTCTTTCTTCACTAGAAATTATCCGGTTATCCCCGTCTTGAGCGGATTGTAAAAGTAGGATCAGAACGTTAAGCTGGATATTCCAGGCTATGAAGCATATTATCCATTCTGGGTTTGCTATCAAGTGACCGTAAATGAAAACGGCGACGCTATCGTTACCTGGAACCGGCGACGCCACCTCGCACACGAGGTTTCGGAATCGTTGTGCCTTCCACTATAAAATATGTCCACACTGCCAGTACTCGTCGGGTCAAACCTCTGAACCGCCAAAACCCGAATCTGTCAGTACACTTACCAGGTCTAACCTCCAATCTCCCTCCAGAACTCGGGATCAACTATAAATTGACTGTCAAACTATAAATTGTGGGTATTTATATCCATTTGTTAATTATTTTTTTATGCTTAATTAAACTCATTGAAATATAATTATGTATAACCCAATCTAGAAACAACGCCATCTCTGTGAAACTCCGGAGCACTAGAGTTGCTTCCAGATATTCTAGTAGATGTCGCTTAAGACGTAATTTTGCAACGTCACCCGCACTGGCGGTATTTTTTCAAACTATAGCTGGATACTAAAAGTGCGTGGTCAGGCTATGGCCCGATCCGGTCCACAGCGACCGGCCCGCGGAGCGTCTCGTAGCCGGACTCTAGCTCCATTTGCCCTTCATTTTTATATCTTTAAATATTTTGGCCCATGCCAATTGCGGGAACAGTGGCGAGCATAAGCTCTTCCAAAGTGCAAGTGCACTTGGGGCACTCCAGCATTTGTTGTGTATCATAGTCTTTAGATTCCGCAATCGATTGAGTGGAAAGTCACAAAGGACATCTCAACCGCTCTCTTCGTCGCATTATTAGAATTTACTGGCCCGCGAACATGCCCAACGTAGGCCTTTTGGAGAAATGCCACGAACCCCCGATCGACCGCTAGACAAAGTCACGTCGCAAGTGGAGATGTATTGGCCACACGTTCCAAAGGGGTTACGATCACATACTCATTCAAACTTTGGACTGGAATGCCCGTCCCGTTTGGGCCGTCCCCGTCAAACCTAGCGTCGCACCGTGTTAGCGGAAGGCTAGTATCGGAATGGAGTAGAGCGAGATGAAGCGTGAAGCTCAAGACCGATTGCGATGGTGGACATCTGTGGACGCCCTATAGGGCGTTGTTTTTGTTTACGGGGAAAAGTACAAATGCAACCTGGACTTTTGGGATAATGACCAGGGAGTGTGGTATTTTACTTCACTAACACTACCCTGGTGAACACCATAAGCACGTAGAAGAGGCCCGTTACCACTTAAAAGACCACTCCAGGACCCCCTTTGTGCAACGCCTGTTAGAGCACAACACAAGGGAGACTGAAATAGTGCCTCGCTGTGCACGTCAGCACTGACCCTGTGGCACCATCTTTCCTGGAGTCTCGTGGTAGGCAGACAGAGTCCCCAGTCTGAGCGCCTGCGACCCTGGAGTCTTAGGACGTAGTTTTGGCGGTTGCCTCCCTGAAGCCTACTTCTCCGATTGGGATCGGACCTCTCACGATCCCGCTCGGCGGTCTCCTGCTGGACCATCACGGTCCTTGCCAGCATGGCCCTCACAATTGCTGGCAAAGACAGGTTTCACCCGGTCCTAGCAACCAAGACCTGCCGCTCAGACGCCCACAAATGGCACTCCTCGAGAGTGTGCTGTGCAGAGTCAAGGTCATCCGCAGTGGTGGCAATTTCCTGTGATCTCTCGCCCAATCTTATTCAGGTATTCACCGAATTAACCGTGCCCACGTACCTGAGTGAGCCTGAAGGAGATGCGCTCCTCTCTTTTCAGCCAGGCTTCGAAGTTTGGCAGGGTAGCTTCGAAAATTGTTGCTATCGCCATTTTGGCGGATGGCGCGAATTCGGTTATAAACCCAGTGGCGGTTTTCTATTGAGCACCCCCAATATAAAACAACAAAACGGGTCTTAAAAAAAATTGCATAGCAAAAAGCGATAGCTTTGCTCACTCTTGCGTTTGAAAATATAAAAACCTTGCCTCTGATTGGCAAGACTTTCTTTTACCATAATATGGTAAAAGAAAATCTTACCTATCAAGACTGACATAGAAGTCAACTTACCTAAGCATAAAATAGAAGGATGAAAGAGCGAGCTCAACAAGAAGTCAACTTACCAAGAGAGAGAACTGAGGATGACCGAATTTTTTTAGCACGCTGCCTCGGATAGGTTACGTTTGCCATTAAACAGTTCCTTTTTTTGTTAATTGTGGGGCGGCAAAATGTTTTTTTTTTTATATACTTTATTGTACACCAGAAAATACAGGAACAAACTTAAAACTAAAAATATACAACGGATGGCCTTATCGAAAAGTTTTCAATGCCCTACGGGAAATAAAAAAAACTACCAATCTACAAACCGCACTAGTGACATACTACGCATATGCCCTCTTGGTTAAGCTATGGCGTAATATTATGGGCAAAAAGCACGGACGCTCCCTCCCTATTTATCCTACAAAAAAAACTGATACGAATAATAACTAACATAGAATAAACAGATAGTTGCAAGCCTTGCTTTCAGAAACATACAATCCTCACTTTAGTAAATATTTATATATTGGAATTATGTAAACTAGTCCGCAAATACCCAGAGTCTTACAACACACGGGAAGACATGCAAAGAAATTATTCGTTGCTCCATAAAAACAGACTAGATCTACCCTCCCGCCTCAAATTACACTCTTCTAGTATACGGACTATGTCGATAAAAATATACAACAAATTACCGGAATACATAAAACAAGTAAATAAAACCAATATTTTTATTAATAAATTAAAACAATTCTTAATTAATAAGAGCTATGAAAACCTTTAACTCGATAAGTAAAATGACATTAATAAATAATTGACTCAAAATATAATACGGATATTTTAAATTTATGTATTAATTTGATTAAATATAAACTATCTAAATCAACTATACTTATTGTAATATAAACACTTAAACGAATAATTAATATTTAAGAATAATATTTAATTTGACTTGAAAATAAAAAGGTATACGTATTAGTCCATTAAACCGAGTAAACCAAATAAAAACGGGTAGAAAGGGAATAGATAACTAAAATGTTAATAGATAAGTAAAATATTGAGCGCTATTCCTCTCTCCTAGACACCGACTGTATCTACAATGTTGCTGTGCCCGACAGGGTCCATAATTGTTTCTGTAACTTTTATTTACCACCTGTATGTACATTATGGATACAATAAATTGAATTTGAATAGACACAAATACATACATCTATATTTCCCTTGGTCACGGCATCACGCGTGAACGGCTGGACCGATTTCGCTTATTCTTTTTTGTTGTGTTTGTTATAGCAAGGACAAGGTTCTTATAAAAAACAATAGTAAAAAAAAAGAATTGGTACCTTACCTATGTAGGTAGGGTAAAGTAGATAGGGTAGGGTAGGTAGGTTTGGGTAGGTAGGGTAGATGAATGTTTGGTGTTTTTATGGCAAAACAAAGTTTGTCGGGTATTTATGCAGTGAATATAAATGACGTATGACAGTCATAGACAAAATGTATTTCAACAAACTAAGAGCACGATTACAGCGATGAATAATAATCCTTGATGAGTCTTTTAAACACAGGCAACGACTGAGCACGTTTAATTGGGTCAGGCAATGCATTCCACAGACGAGCAGCCTTGACAGTAAAAGATTTATCCATGAAAGTTGTGGATTGCATTGGCATTTTAAGTCGCAAGTTAATTGATGACCTTAGAGATTTCGTGTGGGAATCGCAGATAAACTGACAATGATCCTGGAGGTAAAGAGGGTTGAAAGGAGTAAAGGGCACATTCTTCTTTTCGAGTCGATGGGATACTCTTTATAAGTTTTGGGCCCAGTAGGTCGCCACTCCAATTGCGGCGTCATTGGCGAACATAAGGTCCTCCAAAGTGCAGGTGTATGGGCACTTGGGACACTCCAGCATGTGTGCCATATTTTGCAAAGGGGCACCGCTATCAGACGCACTGGGTATCAGACGGGTCTATAAAACCCCATTTTGCCAAATTGTGTTTGCAGCGGCCTACTTGGGTGTGCAAACGATTGAGTGCTTTCCATATAGGCAGTACACGTCCAGGTGGCAGGTGTTCCTGGGGTTTCAAGAAGTCGGGTGGTGTTAGGTGAGCTTCCCTCCACAATCTGCCCCTCACTATAGGCGGTGGGTTTTGGATGGCCCTTGTGCATTGAAGAAAACTCTTCCGACTCTTAAGTCTACCCGGGGTTGTAGTATGATCATAGAGAGGATGTCGGGCATCGGATTCCTGGTATTTTTTCTCAAGCGCGCATGCGACATCCCTTCGTACTTTTGGAGGTGCAATGCCAGCCAACGGGTATAGTTTGTTGAGCGGAGTCGGTTTGAGGCAACCAGATAAAATACGGCACGTCTCGTTTAGGGCGATGTCAACTTGCTTAGCATGTGCTGATCGGTGCCACACGGGACACGCGAACTCACCAGCTGGGAGGCAGAGGGACATGCCAGTTGTCCGAAGAACATCGGGTGCCGCTCCCCAGTTGGTAGAGACAAGGCGACGCAACAGGTTGTTCCGGGAACTGACCTTCCGCATCGTGCTGTGGCAGTGCACGTTACAAGTTAACGATCTATCCAATGCAACACCAAGGTATCTAGGATTTTTGCAGTGATCTACTTTAGTTCCTCGCCATGTGATATTTAGTTCCCTGTTTGAGGAACTGTTGCGAAGATGAAAAGCGCAAGATTGAGTTTTGGACGGGTTCGGACGACGGGCATTATTATCGTAGTACCCTCAAAGTGCCTCGAGTGCTAAAGTTAGGTTATATTCAACCTCTGTGAAGCTAGATGATTGCGCCGCCAAGGCTAGGTCATCCGCATACAAGAAGCGTCCAGTGTGCTGCGTTGTAGGCTGGTCGTTAGTGTATATGTTAAAAAGCGTGGGTGCCAGCACACTGCCTTGAGGGAGACCATTTTTTTGTCGGATTCATCTGCTCTTGTCCGATTGGAAGCACACTTGGAAGCGACGGTTCTGCAACAGTTCGCTTAGTATATGAATGAAACCCTGATCATTAGTTAGAGTACCGACCTTAGCTAGAAGTTATTTAATATTAATAGTATCGTATGCCGCTGATAAGTCCACAAATACGACCCCTGTGACTTTATTGGTCTCGTAACCGACCTCTATAAACTGAGTTAGTCTGAGTACTTGACCGGAACAAGACTTGCCCGGTCTAAACCCAGCCTGCTCAGGGATAAGGTTTGGCTCCACTACTTCAGTAAGGCGATTCAGCAACAACTGTTCGAACAACTTATAGGTGTGGTATAGCAAGGATATTGGCCGGTAGGCTTTTGGGTCATTAAGAGGTTTACCTGGTTTCGGCAGCGCTATGATTTTCGACCTTCTCCACAGTTTGGGAATGTTCGTAGTTTCCAAGCAAGTATTGAAAAAAGCGTGGAGCCACGACACGGCTACCGGTCCCAGCTAAACTAACAGGCTAACTGTTCCACTGTAAAATCATCAACACCAGCAGCCTTACCGTTTTTCAGCGCTCTTAAAGCTAGTATTCAGTATATAGTCAGTGAGTGTGAAAGGCTTGCTGATGGTTCTCCGTGTATTTGGAAGCATGTTTGGAGGTTTACCGTTGAGAAGCAGCTGATGAGCTATTTGGTTTGCTGTGACGTAAACTTGGTTAACGGGCTTACACGGTTTACGGATTGTTGACCAGGCTTTCTTGCTGTTATGGGTCATGATGGTATTGGTAACTGTCGTTTGTTTGCGATTATTACCAACTAATGACAAAAGTACTTCCCCTGCTAATATTGTATCCTCTGAGACGGGGTCGTTGTCGTATAGGTCTTCATACTTTTTAAGAAGTTTCACTGACTCAGGATCCAAACCGGGTATATATGAAGTACGACAACCTCTGGGTATACATTGACGTGATACTGTCCAGATAATATTAAAAAATGTGTCGTAGTTGGAAGGTGTAGGTTATAAAGGAAAATTTCTCCCAGTTTGCCTTGTAAACAAGTTTTGAGCACAGGTTTTTAATGTTACTCACAAAGATTAGGTCTGGGTTGTATCCACATCACCATCGCCAACTGTTGAAGGACGCAGGTTGTTTGGCGTTGTGTACCAGGGTAAGTTCAGAGGCATCAGCCCATTATTCGACGGAGTTGCCGTCAGCGTTGGCCGTGCGCCCGCTCGATGCCAAAATATCAAAATTGAACCTCCTTTTGAATAGTTTTGTTTGCAAAATATTATTTGATTTACATATGCTATGTTAGGTATGAAGAAATTCCAGACATCAATTTTTCTGTATAAAAATATTTTAAAACATCCAACTCGTTTTGGAGGGGTTTCCAAAATATGCGAAAAAATATCGTGTTGTTAATTATTTTTTTAAAGCAAAACTATTAGTAACACGAAAAAATCTTGTGTTCAAAATTATGTACATGAATCAATAATAATTTTTTTTTTTTTCAAATCTTTTAACCTAGCTTTTACTGAGGAGTATGCTTTAGAAAGTTACCGTTTTACGGCACTAAAGCGTATGTAGGCCCTTAAAAGCGATGACGATATCCGAACATACCGCCAACGCCACCCCACCCCGGGACACTATCTGTTCCGACAACGAGCGGACGCGTAGGATCGCATCCACTGTAGAGTGCTGCTGTCGGCAGCCATACTAGCAATCAGCGAGGTCGGAACCAACACGCGACAGGGGCCCGATACAATTATTCCTTCGAATAGTTTGGAAATCTCGTCAAGCTGACAAATGGAACGGTATGCAAAGGGCCCTTGGTCCCATATAGGGAACATAGGACATTAGGTCAAGGTAGGCTGAGGCATCATTACTGCGTTACGACTTACGTTGCGTCGTCGTCGACGCGGCATCGTTTTCGATATATTTTTAGGAACATGCCACATTGGTCGTTGATCCGATGCGACGATGCAACGCACTAATAAGGCCTCCGCCTAAATTAATGTAATCATTAGATTTCATTTCAAGGAGTAGCTTGTGTGTGCCTAAATAATAACAGCCACACGAGTATATTATCAAGGTTAAGCTTAGCAAAATTTGGTCCCTGGATGGGCGACTCTATTTAGCGAGATTCTTCTGTGGTTTCTGAGTACCACTTTAAGCCTTGCTATTTGACAGTCGTTACGGATAGTCAGGTGCCAGACAGATAATCTAACACCAGTCTTGCAACAGTGGTATCGTATTACCCAGTTACTGGTTTGTGTGGATGTGAGATAGGCAGTCAATTCATGTAAAATACTGGTACTCAGCAGAATCCGGTTAGACTGGAAGCCGACCTTAAAATTTGTTGGGCAAAAGGCCAGGCAGATTTAACAATAAATCTGATTTAATTTCATGTCAGTCCTGTAATCGAAGAAAATAATAATTCAAAATAACTCAAACATTACATTTACCACCGCCGCGGCCGACAATTATTACATTCACCCCTATTTTTTGTTTTTGCATATTGTGGGCCGGAGTTTAACAAAAGTACCGGCAGTTTTTTGGGTCCCAGTTAGCGCATGAAAATCGGAATCTCGTAATATCGGAAAATCGGAACGAATTTACCAATATTTCAATTCCGATACTGAGTGATCCAATGTCGGAATCTCGGAATCAGAAAAATACCTTATTGGCTTATTGGCGCCTTGTGAACCGTCGAGCGAGAAAGCGCGGTTAAGCCCGTTGACTATGGTGATTAGCAGTGGTCGGATAATCGGTTTACTAACCGGGCGCTTATTTACTTTAACTTCACTTCATGAAAAATTTATGTGTGCCTTCACGAATGCCCTGATTTACAGTCACGAGATTGTAAAAAATGTTACCTTTAAGAGTACAAGTAAATATGCAGTTTCATAGAACCAGTTGTAACAATGATATTTTTGAATAATGTTCGTTTTTTTTAAAGAACCTCGAGAACCGGGTTGAGTCCGTCCGGAACTGATTCCGAAAAAACCTTTGTAGAACCGGGTAGAACCGGGTGCATGCCCTAATTGTCTCGCATCATCATCATCATCATTTCAGCCAAAAGATGTCCACTGCTGAATATAGGCCTCCCCCAGGAGGCGTCGCCACATTGATCAATACTTATACTGGATTTATAAATCAATATTACTCACTTCACTTATTGACACTACTTTCAGATTGATCAATAAATATTGTCATTTTTTGCATTATCCTTTTTAAGAAAGACATGACTTGTATGAATTCTTTCTTGGGAAAAAATGTGCAATTTAGGTAAATAAGCGCCTTATTACGCAGTCACCGGTGATTAGAGAGAGAGAACTTGTTTTTGAATTGTATTCAATCCAACCTCATACTGGACTTGTGCAATTACCAAAGAATATGTCCGATATTTAACGAAAATGCGCAATTCCGATATTAATATCGGCAATCAATATCGGAATTGAAAACGTCCGATATTACATGCCCTAGTCCCAGTCCAAAACTTGCCATGTTAGTGAAGCTGCGGTTTTCTCGCATGAAAAACCGAAGATTATTGAAGGCCTTCATACACACTTGCATAACGTGAGCTCTAAATGACCAATAGATTCTAAGAAAAGGTGACCCTAAGATCTCGCACCGGCCCCACGCGCAGTATGATGTGACCGGCCATACTATATTCGTGACATCGGGGTACCACGGCCCACGTGAATGACATTATATTACACTTTGTCACATTGAAGTGTAGCTTGTTCTCTACACGCTGTCAATTTCACGCTGAAGATTTTCGAATCGTTGGTTATCTGCATGAACAACTTCAGATCGTCCGCGAATAATAGGCAGCCAGAGTCTTCAATGACCTCCAGGAGATCATTGACCATGATAATGAATTCCAAGGGCCCTAAATTCGTCCTCTGGCTTACCCCCGTATGGGTGCAATACGGGTCTGAGGTGTAGCCTGAGTATGCCACCATTTGCTTGCTGTTGCCCAAGTAGATGCAAAAGAACTTTAGAAGGGCTGGGGTAAAACCAGCCCTCGCAAATTTAATTAGAAGAATATCATTGTCGACAATATCGAATGCCTTCCTGAAGTCTAGTAAGCGACATCCAGTTGGGCACCTGCGTCAGAGTTCAGTACTGTGGCGGCCTGGTTTAAGAAACACATTAAATTCGAATTCATGCTGCAGCCAGCGCGGAAACCATGCTGCGCTTCGTTGAGCTGTGAGACTACTTGCGATTGGATATATGAACACAATGCAGACTCGAAGACTTTAGCAAATGGGGCACCGGAGTAACCCTGGTAATCTTCCAGCCGTCCGGATATGAACTTTTTCATAAGAGCTATTGAACAGATGCATGAGCGGTATAGTCATTTATCACATAAAACTAAAGAATTCACTTATAATTATTTTAAAGTTAATTCTTTAGGCTATATGTAATCAAATTTCACTGATCAAGAATTTCATCCCGGGCGCCGACTGATCACCGGAATACTGTGCATGCATAGATATTCATCCCGATTACGGAACCCTTCACTTTACGTGGACCAACAAACATTTGGACGGTATAAAAAATTAAATATTTGTTTGTTTCAGGTACTTCCGAGCAATTATAGGCATTGCATTTTTGTCCTTCGTTTTTGGAATCGGACACATAGTCAGTAATATTGTCTTTAAGAAATGAAGCAATATTCAATAAATACATTGTGTGGGTATATTTGAACTCATGGAAGCTTGGCGCTAAAAATTAAAAATTCATAAATTTTAGAAGAAGAAGTGATTGAATTCAAAGTCATAATTATTTATTTCAATTAGGCCACTAAGCGACACTTATAAGCGTCAACAATTAAAATTTACAAGTAAATAATACTTGATTCTATACCTATTCTTTCTATTGATTAATTATTGCTATGTTAACAAGTACAACATGTTATTGTGGGTTAAGCGTTACCTATTCAAAACTCTTATAACTCTTAGTGAATGAGATCAAAGTTGTAATACTACCACCATGCCGTATTTTTTCCGCCATCGGTGTAGTCTCTGACACAAGAAACAGGTTTAGGCGCAAAATGACAAATGACTAAAGCGTACAACATCAATAAGCAAAAGAAAATTATAATTATAATTAATTAAAAATTATAATCAAAATTAATTATTTAATAATATAAAGATTTATTTTTTTTATTATTTTTTTTAAAACATTGCCCCACACTAGGAATTTCTCCTATATCGTGGGTGCGTTTACAAACATATAAACTCACATGCACAAACATCCAGAGCCGGAACAACTATCTGTAGGTCCTACAAATATTTCTGAACCCGCGACACGCAGCGCAGCAGTCAATCGCTCAACCACTGCGCCAACCGTGCGCCCAATTTCGTTTGTATATATGTCGCAGGGATATGATAAAAACAGGGATTTGCTCAATTCCCTAAGAGATTTGATCAAATCACGGAGGATGTTAAAATAACAACACGATTTTATCATTTCCCTAAACAAATCTAGTGATTTGGTGAATGAATCAGTCCAAGAGCGAGCGAAGCGAGCTCGGGAGCTTAGGGCACCGTGTTAGGTTACTTTAGACACTGTATTCAAAAATAGGAGCGCTCATCGGGGCTCCGTCGACTCTGTTGCTTAAATACTAATCGTACTTGCACCTAACGACCGCGCCGAGCAGGGGGCGCGGTCACTGACAAGCAACGCGACGCAAACAAGAACTGGTCATGTTTTTTTTTATCATTTCACTGAATCATCAATTTAGGGATTAGTTTTGTTTGGAGAAATGATAAAATCGTGTTTTTATTTTAACATCCTCCGTGATTTTATCAAATCCCTGTATTAATTATATCCCTACGACACTTCACTTCCTTCAATTTCTCGACATTTTGCTCTTTTGACATTGTGCGTTTGACTTTATTATGCGCCTAACCCAAAAAACATTCCAGGTGGCAACGCATCTGCGATGCCTCTGGTAATGTCAATGTCTACTATCGGTGGAGACCACTAATCGTAGGCCGCTTCTTTGTTACTTAGCTAACCTTACAAAATAGAAGTCTGTGATAAAATTAAACTGTGGTTCACTTCTAACACTACTTCTTCGATTATTTCACTTTAGAACTTCTTAACGTGTGTTGTGTGTGTAACGTACCTAAAGGTGAGTATATTCGCGAGCGTTACAATGTAATGTAACGTTCTTACGAATGATAAAATACAGGCAAATGCTCAGTTTCCTAAAGCATTTCCATGTAATGTAACCTGATGAAATTATAACTCCTGTGTTCGACGTAATGATCACTCCTCGTCACCCACGCTCGTGCCTTTGCTCGATAAAACGTTTCAGCAAAACCCTCATTGTTTTTTTTTAAACCAGGTTGTAACAAAACATCGAGAGTCATGTTCAAAGTGTGGTCCTAGTACATTTAAAAACTGCGAATGCTCGATGTTGTGTTACAAGTAAATGCTCTAGTCTATACTCATCTTTATGTTTAGTTGTTTTTTGACATTAAAGTAAGTTAGTTTAACATTTAACTGTATCCTAGCAACAATACATTCCTAGTACCTTACCATGCATATGTCAGCTGTACACCGTCAGCACTATCAATGCATATTCCTTGTGATCAAAAATACAATACTATAATGGGATAAATAGGGATGATTTCCAGGTAAAAAAAAGTCCGTCAGTTAGATTAAAAACATTGAACACGGATTTTTGCTTTAATATCAAATCAATAAATATTGACAAAGATAAAGCGCATCAAAGCTCAGGAGTGGGGGCTTGTGATGTCACATTTGTGTAAAAAATTTCAACGCACTGTATCGTCGTAATTTTTTGTTTACGTGTCATAAGATAAATGGTGTCCAATATTTTCTAATAATCTACCAGACAGAATTAAAAAATCCCTATTATAATTTGTATTTATTTATAAGTAGGTAGTTTTTAAGATATTATTTTAAGTTAGAGGCAAATCATAGAGCCAATTGACATTTAAGTAGAACTTAAGTGTAGACATATATGCAGCCTATATGGTCTATAGTTGTTTTGTTTTAGCATGACAATAGCGATCAGTGCCCTGTTCCTTAATGTCTTCATAAGTTCCGAAAATAGTAGTATTAGCAATGGTCATATAATAGGGGTTATTAAAACACGCGAGTGTTTAATAATTATAGGCCGTTGCATACACTATTTTATCTTCACTCATAGAGTTGAAATAAAACAAAAGTGGAAACGGAAAAAATATATGGTATGGCGGGCAATTTAGGTTCTCATTACGCATGTCTGCACAGCGCGCGCATCCATAGACAATGACATGACACTACTTTTATACATTATGCCAATGAAGCGCCAATAAATAAAAAAGTAAAAGTGTGCTCTAAAAATTAAAAAATTATGATGCCAGTTGTTTGAAAATCGAAGGAAAATGTTGCACAGTAATGGTATTTTTTTAAATTTAATCTATCCACGAATATAAAGTACGTGTCTATACTATATTTTTTGAATTCATATTTGGAACATTACGTTGTGAGTGTGTATAATAGCTATTTATGCAACTGTTACGTTATGGACGGTCTTTTAATACGAGTGCCATTTTTCGGTACAAGCGTAGCGCGTACCGAAATAGGTGGGCACGAGTTATTAAAATACCAATAACGTACAGTTGCATACAAGATTTTATCTACGAAGGAAGGAATAAAACACAGATATAGACAAATAAGTATTTCAGGCAGTGTGTTAAGTATTTCATTTCTCTTACATGTCTTGATTTTTCTGGTAGTAAATTATTTGTAGCCGCAACTGCTCTATTTGTTATATCTGGTGGAGTATTTTCACACTTTTCACTTGATGTTGAAGACATTTTTAATAAAATTTCACTTAGAAAATTTCTTGCGCGTCCACTTTACTTTTTTATTTATTCTTTATTAGGTATAAGGCAAAGATATTGTAGCCGCAACAGCCAAATAGTATACGATACTTTTGTTCTAAACTAGTTCCATTTTTAAAATCATCATTTACATTGTCTCGATTTCGAAGTAATATTCTAGGTACCTGGCTGTATGTTCAGAATTTATTTGCTTGTGTTTTAGAATTTATGACGATTCGCATAATGCAACCCGATGTCGTTATGGGTATCATAATGAAACCGCTGTCAATTTTATAATTCGAATATAACGAAACCGAAGTAGATAAAATAAATTATGGGATTTCCATTAATATGAATATTGAGGATCACAATAGATGTCGATTCAGGAAGGCTTTAAGTCTCATTGCCGCTTTAAATTAAGTCAATAGATGTAGGTGGAGCAATGGCCGCTATTGTCATGTTAAACCGTAGCCTCTAGACAAAGTGTTATTACATAACCGATGGTGATGGTCAAAATACATATTTTAATAGCGCTTGGCAATCCAAAAAATTCTGACATTTTACTAATCGCTAACCCGTCGTTTTCGTCGATTGAATAACACTTGTCGAGGGTAGTAACAAACTAACAACTATAGCGAGTTAGAGCTTGGCAAATTCGTACGTGACCCTCCCATTGTCCGCGGGCGCGGCGGAGATAAGGCAGCGGGGGTGGTGGCACGTGCGCGCAGACGGGTGTCACCTGACGGGCACGTCTTCGCGTTATCGCGCCGTCACGTCATTGGTTAGTAACGTCCCCCGCCACCCGCGCGAACCATGGGACTGTCACTTACGAGTTTGCCAAACTATAGTGCATATGATCCAGTCTCTAATCATCACAACATAGATGGTAAATAAATACTAGCCAAAGCAATATTTCTATGTTAAGTTATTTATATTATATTTAATTTAATAACCTATAAAATTTGAGAAAGCTTTTATTCAGCAATAAGTTATTTTTAATAGCGGGGATAGGTGGTAAAGGGGTATACAAATGTGGCTGATGAAATACAAAGGAACTATGTTTTAATGTTATATATTAAGTTAAGGTTCAGCTTATGAAAGGAATACAGATATTTGTACAAGGCTAGCAGTGTGCTCATTTATACAAATTTTATAGTGTTTACTGTATACAGTGATTATTAACAGAAAAGTTTAATCTTTTAATTATATGTTTAGTAATAACTTATGGCAGTAAGCACTTGTACCTTCTTTAAATATAGAAACAGAAGTAACTAAGCTAATTGTCAAAACACCAATTAAGAAAGATATACTTAGCTTCAGATTTATATACTCGTTCTGATAAAAAACACCGTATTGTATTAGATAACTTTTATAATTATAGTGTAATATAATGAAATCACGTAGCCAATTGAAGAGAGATGATTTGTTTTGTAGTTAATAATGGAATAATAATACTAATAATTGTAGAGTTACTATTAATCACGCACATATTTTTTATGAAAACGTTACGAATTTTAAAATAAGTTTTAAATTCGGCCAGAATGTAAGCGTACCTATGCATTATGTAAGGCACAGTCCTTTGTGTTATTACCCACTGGAGTAATAACATTTTAAATCACAAGTGAAACCATTTATTATTATATTGTAAAATAAATATAAATATACATATAAGCCACTTAGAAGATACAATGTATACTAACAAACGAAAACAGCTGATTTTTAGAGCTATCACCCTGAAATTGTTATGTTCTTAGAAAATTACAATGATTTTACCAATAAATCCCATCAGATTGTCATAATTTTCATTTATAATTGTCATTTCTATGAGAAATCTATACAATAATAATGTACAAATCGTCAATAAGTAATCAATAACAAAGATCTTACCAGATAATATTTAACTTTCTATCACTGCCAAACCTAACTAATTTCAGACGTGACGGCCCGAATGGCAAACAGTTGGTAGTTTTTTGACAACGACTCGAATTTTAGAAGACCATTAACCATACATTTTTCATACTAATTGAGCATCATTTTAATTTAGTTGTATTATTGTATAGGGTGTATCGTTCCACTTTAAGATGTATGTTGCTTATTAGCAACCTGACCCTCTAATCAACAACAAATGTATTGAAGTAATAAATCGAATTCGATATATTATACTGTTTCGTTGGTTCTTCATCGATTTTACTGAGTAAGTAACCTACTGATGAAAGATAGTTTGAGAACATAAAATATCCTAGGTCATAGTAATAGAAGATTATATTAGAGCAAACCTAAAAATAAAAATGGTTTTCACCCTTGCTGGCAGCTGATTGAGTGGTCAGTGCTTTGTTGTTAGTAAACATTGTACCTTGATCTTGGCTACAATAAATAACCGTGCACCTGGCGCTGTTACGTCAGTCTGATGTTCTATTCGCTATTGGCGCACGAGGCGCAAGCGGGGCGCTGCGCGGGTAGGCGAGAGTGGGCTTGCAATCCAACGAGGTGCACAGTTTACTATGAAAGGGACTACATGGTGATGGTGAATATCAGAGAATCGAATAAAGTTCTGTCAATTCAGATATTTTATGTGACAACGACTGACTTTTCGTTGATTACCGTACCATTTATCCACAACATTATATACCGCAACAATCGTTGCACGTATGTAAGTTACGGGAAATGTCAGTAGAAAGCATACATAAACATAGGTTTATTCGGGAGTACTAAAGGAGTATCCACACATATCTGGGCCGTGCCCGGGACGTGGACGGACGCCCCGTCAGGGGCTCATAAAAATATCGTTTTGTACATTTTATATGAACTCTTCCAGAAACGTCCGTGCACGGGCCAGTGATGAAGCTTCAATGATTGGCCTGTCACGTCCCGGGCACGGCCCCGAAATGTGTGGATAGACCTTAAGAATTATCCAACCTATTTGGGTAAAGATTGAATTATTTTATCTGTTCGGATTCCAACTGGGTAACGAAGAAAACTTTCATGGGCAGAAACGTAAGCCAGGAGTATCTATTAGCAACTTAATCTGAAATACACGCTTTTGAAATCAATAAGTAAGCTTGTTGAGCGATAATATTATGTATGGGAGCTCAGCGATCACTGTACCGATAGTCATAACTGCCAATGGCTTAACGAGCTTCACCAACACCTCCTGAGGAGGCTCTCTTTAGGCAGCTGGGTGAAGGTCTTTAATCAAACGGCTAGTCTTGTTAGGCGTTTCCTCCCTCTGAAGCCCTGACAGCCGCGGGCCGGTAGCTTGGACTCTCGTCTCGATACTGGTGGGCTGCTATACGCTAATTGATCTGAATCATGTCCACTTCGAAGTGAAGTAATGAGTGAAATGCGGGTTAGGAACCCGCATTTCACTCATTACTTCACTTCGAAGTTTGCTAGAGAAGCCGAAGCCGCAAATCCTGTCTCTCCGTGAGGCCATGGTGAAGCGTTTGAACCTGTCTTTGCAGGCAGTCTCCGAATGGGGCGATCCTAATCTGGTCAGCTTTAATGCTGCTATAAACCCGGACGTGTTTTGCAATTTCACCCGGCTCCCAACTTTCCGAGATGTAACCGTGCCAATAACGGACCATCTTGAGCTTCTTGGCGTTACTTTGACATCGACTCTCAATTTTGGCCCATAAATTGAGGCAAAGGATCAGCTGGCTCCCAAAAAGTTTGGGATCCTTGCAAAGGTGAGAAGGTACTTCACGCTGGAACAGCACCTTAATTTGTTGATTAAGTTCGATCATTCATGGAGTACTATTTTCATTTTTGGGACGGAGCTGCCCAATACCAGCGTGATGCACTAGAGTCGATCGATAAGAGGGCCAAGAGGCTCATCGGCAATGAGACACTGATCAAGTCAAGGCTCCAGAGCCTTGAACATGGTCGCCGAGTTGCTAGCTTGTCGGTTTTTTATCGATTACATTTCAGGGATTGTGCTATCTAATTCCACCTAGCCCGTTTCATCATCGGACTACCAAACGTACGGCGGCGGCGATGCGCCATCGGTACATGGTGGACATACGCATAAAACGTTTTGGGAACATTTTTATTATGTGTACAGCTAAGGAGTGGCATTCCCTGTCGGAGTCTGTTTCCCGACAGCTATAATAATCTAGGGGTCTTTAAGTCAAGAGTGAATGTGTTATTTCCTGGCAAGCGTGTTTCACCGTCGACCACATCATTGCTTACCATCAGATGAGATGGTGGTCAAGCGCGAGCCTAAAGAATATTAAAAAAAGCTTGTGTAATTTTAAGTAAATATATCTGAATAATCCTAGGTTTAATCACTATTTTGGCAATACCCGTGACATATAATCTACTAAAACAATGCAGAAGTCCACAATCATGTTTACACATGCAATCATTAGCACAGCAGCACCGTATGATGGCGCCTGTGACAGCTTACGAATTAAATTACTAATCGGTTCAACATATTATAGTTGCAGCGGTACGATATTGTTGCAGCCTATTAAATAATATAGTATGCATCTGTTTCCTCATATATAGTAGTCAATACTAACGATAATTGATAAGAACGAGCTAGGTCAGGTGCCACCATTCTGCGCCATTGAAGACTACCCGGGTGCCTAGACAAAATACTTTCCGCACACGCTAGGGAACGGAACGTGAAGTACAGAAACGTTTTTTGTCTAGGCCTGCTGTTTGTTTGGCTCAAGGTAAAGCGACGACAATATTTAAGTCTTCTTTTTTGTAGTTTTTGTAGTAGTCGCATTATCTGACCGCCTTCAATCACACAGCATTGTATCGATACATTGGCTTATTGACGGTTGACATAACCGCCATCCTTGCGATGTTAAAATGTTGTTTTGCTCAACCACGTAATAAAAATGCTTGAATTTGAGAGATATTAAAACGTATACCTGAACACTGATTCTTTATTCTTATTATTACCGTACTGTAAAGCAATCAATATACCTTTGTTGAACTGGCAACCCTATGTTACAAAAAAAAAAAGGGTTCCCAACACACATCAGAAGAAATAACTTCTTTCTGTTGCCAGAGGAGTTTAATAAAGAGTAAATACTTATAAAAAGAGTACTTTGAGTGGCGGCTCATTACAGAAGTAGAGATCTTTTGGAAGCACTAATTTTCTAGGTTGTTAGCGCCGTCTCTTAAAGACGCTGTTATTACCGTTGGCAACCCTACGTAACTTAATTGCGTTCTTTTTCTTTTTTTCATCCAGAGTTCGCTCTTGTTTGATGCTTAACTGCTCTCCATTTCTTAAAGCTGTTATGGTGACGTTAGATAGAACTGCCTCCAACAATTCGGCCTGACTCTCTGTAACTTGACTCAGTGACTCGGTTATACCATCAGTAGTAGTACTAGTGTCATTATCGCGAGGCGGCGGAATAAACATTTGCTTCACCGGATCGTAACTATACGAACCGAAGATTGCACTAAAACAGAAAAAAACTTGGCTGGTTTACTGTTACAATGATTTATTCCTCAATGAAAATATTGAAATACGTACGGTTTGGCCCCTTCTTCTACTATAAAACGTTTGAGGGATTCTCTTTTACCAAAAACACAGTAATAACTGAAAAAATAAACTTCGCATTAAAATATATAAGTATAAGATATGACAGTCATTCCACCTATTTGCTTGACTTACTGAAACGCAGGGTGAAGAACACAGCACAAAAGAACGACCGATAAAAACATTTTCTACACGTTCTTCCTAATAAAGTTTTTTTTAAATCTTTTTTAGGTACACTTACACATTACCACCTTCATATGTTTTACAACATGCAATCATATTTTTATGTTGGATTTAGATTAAGTTTTCTAAGTGCATAATAATAAAAATATGTTTGTTGTAACAACTTTTGAAATTGGGAACGTATCTACTTATGGTGGCAGAGAACGATGGCGATTAGGGCAAAAACATTTGTTCCTCATAGATTTCTCAGGCTCAACCAACGGAGAAAAGTGAATTCGCGTTATGAAAATAGTGATACATCGTTGTCCGCCGGCATAGCTCCGCCCCTCGACCTATCGGGTTGCAATAAATTGTCTCTATGACCTTAGCTTTCTAATTTGTTGCGACCCTATTATTCGATAGGCCGGCGGACCCGGATGACTCACAAGTTTCTTAAGGCGAATAGACTATACACGCGTTGGGATCGGAAGTGTCAGCGGGCGCTGCCGCTACCGATGCGAAGTTGCAAGTGCGCTGTAATTTGGCGCCAGCAGTATTAAATTTTGTGCAAGGAACTAACGATGGTAAGGATTCCGGCTCTCCACCGATGCTGTGCACAGGGAATAACCAAATCCTTTATTGAAACGGCTCTTACCTACACGTTTTTTTTAGGTCCATTAACATAAACAATGAAGCATCTGCCGGTTCGTAGTCGTCATTAAGAACTTTTCGGCCCCTTCGCCCATCCGTTCGCCGAGCAATTCCCTGCCCACTGCCACTTAGTTCCCACTACCAGCCTCTCACTAGGTGGACCGATAACTCGCAGGCTTATTGTGTAATGAATTCGGCAAGGCAAATGGCAAAGAGTATGTAAAATCAACCAGTAAACATAGACGGAAATCGACATCGCGTCTTTCATCTCGCATGTGATGTCAAATACATTACGCAATGAGGCTGCTGGCAAGGATGCGCGAATCCACTGGATGCGAGACGCACGGGATCGGTCAATGTGGTGACACTTGGGGGAGACCTATGTTCAGCAGCGGATGTCTTTCGGCTGAAATGATGATGATGAACATACGCAAAATTAATATATATGTAAGGACCGCAGTAGTGGTACCTACTGTTCTGTAGCTTCTGCCTATCCCCAAGGGGAAAAGGTGTGAGTAGGTTTATGTAATGGAGTTGTATTCTGTACCTACACGAATTTAACCATTAATCAATACATTATAAAAATCTGTAGAAAAGTAATTTTTGCACACAGAAAATATTTTCAGTAAAAATTGCCAGGGTATTATAGGATAACCAACAGAACCCATTTCAAGCATTTTTGGATTTTTTGTCTGTGTCGGTTTGTCTGTTTATTTGTCCACGCATCACGTAAAATTTACGAAACCAATGGTAGTTAATAACTTTTATACATAAAAATTGTGCGTAACTTGAAGTATTACTTAGTTTATTTATTATGTTTCATCGCAATCGGCAGCCTAATCGCGTAAGTGAATTCGGCAAGGCAAATGCGGTTTGACCGCCATCAATCGACCAATCACATCGACGGAAATCCACATCGCGTCTTACATCTCGTCAAAACCCTTTGCCTTGCCGAATTCATTTAAAAAAAAATGCTGCAGTTTACTCTATCAAAAGTTAGATGAATTAGTGTTCAAGAAGTAAAATATCACACACACGCAATTCAGATACTCGGACAGTTTGTAACTGTATATTCGATAGATGGCGTTGTGCATATTTTCTGAATGGCGGTGTTATGAGTCTCCGCGAAAGAATGAATGTATAAAAGGTAGGTTGATCAGTGGGGTTGGCAGTTGACGGGATCGAAGCCGCGGGAACAGCTAGTATTATGTTAATCCTATCACTCAGTATTGTCACCGAACCGTAAACATTCTAACATTTATCATTATGATCTTCCATTCATCAGCAATGAGCAAACAACTAGCAAGTCCAATCTAGGATGGAATATGTATAGCATGATCAACGCGCAATATAGGGGAATTGTTACTCACGGTTAGTTCATCATCATTATCATTTCAGCCGAAAGACCTCCACTGCTGGATATAGGCCTCCCCCAAGCGTCACTACACTGAGCGTCGAAAGGCCTCCTTCTTGGTGGTCCGATCCGGTGGATGTTAGACCCATAGCACCGATCACAGTTAGATAGTCAAAATAAGACATTAAATTTGAAACCTTATAGAGTGATTATAATTATTGTTAACAAATATAATTATTGCTGTTGTTATAGTCTTCACATTGTAAATTGTGAACTTAGTGGTCCGTCAGTACCTACCAGGTAGAAAGGTAGAAAAAAAAAGCAAACGACTTCAGAATATCACTTAAAACTGAGAATTAAGTAAAGTTTCGGAAGTGGTGGCAAAAAGTTAAACAAAACTAATGATAATAAAAAATGTTAATTATAAAATCAAAAACCCGACTGCTTAAAAAGCGAACTAAAAAGACGTAAACAAGAAGACATTCATGCTGTGGAGTCGGAGGATAATTATTCGCGAGCTGGTTGACCAAAACCAGATGTATCCTCGGACGGCACAGCATGAATTTTTATTTACAACTTTGAAGAAAGAAAAAAAAGAATGCGGTACATTTAAACATATAGGTATTATATATTTTTTGAAATCACCTCTTAAAATCCTTTATTTTGATACCCCACACGATGAGATTGGAAGGAAAAAAAAAATCCCCCACTAAATGGTTCCAATTTTAATGTAGCCAGTGACTCTCGCAGGGTTAAGACGAATCGATTGACGTAAGAATCATCCAAATCGGCCACCGCGTTTGGCCTCTAGAACGTCACGTAGGAACAAACAAAGATAGACTGATAAACACATTACCCTCCTTCGGCAGCAGTCGGGTAAAAACAACCGTTTCCAAAACGAAGTTATTTGCAAAGTCGTTTGCTTTTTCAATTATTATAAGCCCTACCAGGGCGATTGAGCTCTGCTCGGGTGAAAATAGCCCTGCATACTAAATTTCATGAAAATCGTTGGAGCCGTTTCGGAGATTCAGATTATATATATACAAGAATTGCTCGTTTAAAGGTACCTATCAGATTATGTGATAGTTCAAATAAGGTTTTAATGCGGCAGAAAAATGCCTGAAAGATCTTAACTGAAAACTTATTTGAACAGGAAAACATTGTCCGAACGTACCTAAGTGTACGAAACAGCTGATACTTTACGCGATGTCGGGGTATGTGAGTTGTTCATTATTTGTCTAGAAATTATAACAGTTCTAACGAAAACAAACTAAAGAGTTCGGTTAAGCTTTATGACCTGTTAGAAAGTGGACCTATTATCCTGAGGATGTCCCATATTCAGTGCGCAGTGCGCCGGTCCTGCCGCGCCGGCGAAGTTGGTGTATCAATCAATACTCTAAGTACCTATCTATGCGTTACCTCAGCTCAGTTCATTCGTGACGTGCAAACGCTTTAATATTTGCAAACATGGCACAAGTAAACATTGAAATGGAAAACATTCAACAAGAAGAAGACGATATGGAACAAGAAAAAAATGTACAATATAAAATGGAAGAGGAAATAATTGAAGAAGAAAACAATGACCCTACCTTAAAATTTATCGAGGCGGTAAAAGAACACAAATGTATATGGGATATGCAGTCTGAGGAATATTATAATAGGCGAATTTATAGATCAGCGTGGAGATCACTACTCCCACCTTCGGAAGCTCCACTCCCCCGGCATCCGAACAATAAACAAAGATCAGAAATAAAAAAGAAAGGTAAGAATACCGTGAGTGGTGGCAAATATTTACACGTAAGACAGAAATTGTGCGTTCAGTTCAATTTCTGGTAGTTGCCTATAGTCAACAATTAAATAAATGTAATCAAGGAAACGGCCGTTCTGCGGACTATGTTGGTCCAGGGTACACTATATAAATACGAAAAACTTTATTCCATCAGTCACAAATACGAATTTCAAAATACCGACTTTCAATAGATCGAATAACAAAAAGTCCAACTTGATGATAATTCAAATCATCAAAAATACGAATTCCGATTATTAAAGTACCGATTAATTAAAATTTCGAAATAAAACCGCCTTGTAAAACTAGAAGTATAATATTCTGAATAATGCCCATCACTTTTTGGGCCGGGTAATATAAATATGTGTTTTCAAACTAGTTTAATGTTGACATTGGTTTTATTAAGCACCTTTTGTTGACGTTTTATAAGTGCCCATGCAGACTATGTGAAATAAAAAAGATTGATTTTGAATATAGAATAGTTAAGCACGTCAGATTAGTCTGAGGTAAGCATGATTACTATTTAAGCAACAAAGTCGACGGAGCCTTGCTGCATGGGGTTCCTATTTCTGTCTGAGGGTCTAAAGTAGGCAACCTTATCACCTATCCGTGTCGGGGTGCCTTAAGCTCCCGAGCTTGCTTCGCTCGCTCTTGGAATAATTCATTGACCATAATTATCGAATTGCTCAACCGTTACCTAGCAATATTCATAATGCGCAGACAATGTGATAAATATAGAAGTTTAAATTAGTATTCATTACATTGCCCGATTGGACTTGACTTGAGTGTACTGATTAATCACTCGGTCCATGACAATTTACTTAATTAAGGAGAAGAAGAAAACACTTTTTTTTATTAATACCTACTCAAATATTAATAACAAAGTTTATAAATTACATTAAACGTTACCTACTTATAGATTTTGAATTCATATGCGTAACTGAATATATACTCATTGAATCATAATTTTAGCAGATTACTCGAACTATTGAAAATCTTTTTCGGACCGAGAACCCGACCGAACTACGACTTTCGGTAAAATATATTTCGTGTACTTTTAATAATATACTTTACTTTTAATTCTTAGGGATTATGAAATTCAGTCTTTTGAAAATCGGAACATCGAAATTCGGAATAAAATATTTGGGTGTGCCCGTTCGTAAAGCACGCAGCATGCATATTGAAATAAAAACTGACTCCGTAGCGGGGTCGCCTTCGACTCGGGCGTTTATTCCTCGGCTGTAATGCCATACTTTGCCCACTTGCATCAAAATGTAATGGACCCAGTATAGGGTCTGACACCAACAATTATCATTGTATGGGGTGTAAAATTGTACTCTTGTATATCCAACTAATAAATACTAAATACTTATTTTTTGTTCTTTCAGTTGCTGAACTCCAGAGAGTATGGGTAGAACTCAGGGACACTTATTACAAAAATGAAGACCCGGGCATAAAATATAAAGATAGTTTGAGATTCCTGCACAGCGTTTATCAATCCCGGTAAATATAAGTATACATTTTAAGCCTATCTTATGGTAGTAAAAATTAATTCAGTTATCACTAGTATTATGAACACCACAACTTTGTTTTCAGTACCTTTATCACATACTCAAGAATATCTGTTACCTACTAGCTTCTGCCAGCGGCTTCGCCCGCTTGTAATTTGTTTTATTATCCCAAGGGAACATTATACCAGGATGAAAGTAGCAGTAGTAGCCTATGTGCTAATCCAGACTATAATCTATCTCTGTTCCAAAATTCATCCAGATCCGTTAAGGATAAACAAGTCAAAAATTCTTACATACAAACGTAGTCTAGAGATTACTCCACTGTTTGACGATGTACTCTCAAAATAAAAATAGCCCTGTATGGAACCGAAAAAATAAAACAATAAAATATTTGAAAGTTATGAGCGTCGAAAGTTCCATATTTCAACACTAATTTTAACGTATCTTTGGGCCCAAATAAATACCATAAGAAGAAGGAAAATTAAAAAACGGCCTCCATACAAGGATAGATTAGTAATTCAACAATCCAAATAATTTTATTTTGATCAGATACATTTAGTAGTTTTTTCATGAAATCTAGACTCCCAAAGGTCTGTTTATAAAATTTCGCGCGCTCGTTTTCGTCCTAAATCCTCATCCATTTCGATAAAAGATTGCAGAAGTGCTAATTCGTACGCGAACTAGCTTCTTACTGCTCATCACAGCATCTATATATTTCGCACGTGTTGTGGGATGAGATAGCATGCATTTTAACCTCGCGCACAAAATAGTTCGTGCCGTCGACTAGTTTAACCTTAAGCCGTTCAAGCCTGATTGAGTAACAAAGATTTGGTAATTATTTACTATACACACAAAGTGTGACACGGATCATTATTGTACCTGTAATAATTAATTAAATAAAAAAATAATAACATGTTATTCACTTTCCGTCCTTGCTTAACCTGACTACTTACCTAGTTACAATAATGTAGAGTTTTAGGTAGATAAGAATACAAAAATAAAGTGTCTGTTGATTGTTTCAGCGAGATGGAAGCTGTACTTGAGTTTGATGAGCCATCTTGGGATTTAATGGACGTAAGAACTTGGACTGTAAAAAAATCGCACATTCCAAAGAAGGAAAGAATCACAGACCCAGCGCCGGAATATGAACTAAAAAGAATAAGAAAACGTAAATATAACATTGATGGATCTCTAAATTCAAAAAAAACAAAAGGAACTGATAATGAAAAAGTAACTGACAAAGAGAAAGTAATCGATAAAGAAAATGCGCCTGAAAAAGACATTGCATGTGACAAAGAAAATACAACTGGTAAAGATAATGTCACTGAAGTAAAATTGTCAATTGATAAAGTAAATTCCAGTAAAGAAGAAATGGCAATTGATAAAGAAAACAAAGCTGATAATAAAAATGCCATTAAAGAAGAAATGGCAACTGATAAAGAAAATACAATTGAAAAAGAAAAAGCGACTGATAAAGAAAATGTGACTGATAATAAAAATCTGACTGATATAGAAAATAGGATTATTAAGGAATGTTCGACTGATAAAGAAAATGCGATTGACAACAAAAATGCAACTGATGAAGAAAATGCACCTGGTAACGAAAATGCGGCTGTTAAAGGAAACCTACCTGACAAAGAGTATGAGACTGACATAAAAAATACACCTTATAATGAAAATGTAGCTGTTAAAGAAAATGCAGCTGATGAAGTAAATGCTGATGACGAAGAACTCTTCGTTTTTTTAAAGTCGGTTGAAACTGTTGTAGAAAAAGATAATGAGACTCCGAGTACTAGTAATGAAAATGGAACCGATAAAGTAAAAGCGACGGGTAAAATACTATTTAAGCCTACTGAAGAACAGCTGTCTATTTTGGAGAAAGCGATGAGACTACATGAGTTAGAAAATCCTGGTGTATGGAGTTCAGAGGATGAAGACCCGGACAGGGCATCAAGGGTATACGCAGAAAATACATCACAAACAGATGAAACAGACGAATTTCCAAATATGCCAATTAATGTAGAGTGGTGGCTAGACATGGGAAAAAAAATTGGGTACTAAATAGGTGAGTTTATTTTATTTTAGACTATGCAACTTGTATTAATTATGGAACTTGCATATATGCAACTAGCAACTGGCTGAATTGCATCGGCGTAAACGATCAACTAAATAACTTTCTAGAATACCGAGAACTTTCCAGACTGCCGTATTTTTTATGTAACCTTTTATTTTAATTCTAAGAGACTATTGTAATAACTCAAAACAAGATACAGTGCCCACTTGTTTATGGGCGGGGCTTCACATTCCCCCCCGGTGGGTGCCCGCATTGTCGAGGCTAGTAGCCGTGGCTTGGTCACCCACGGTAAATCGAAGAGGAACCCGAGGAGGGGCTGGTCGTCAGGGGTTTTGCCGATTAAGCCGAAGACGTAGCGGCCAACAAGTAGATTACGGTGCCGCTTGGTAAAAGAGGCGACATCGCAACTGAGGCAGACCGTGACGTCGTATGGAGCGTCCCAGTTCCCATACGATATCGTGGCTGAGGGTTGGAGACCGCGGCGGGAGAGGAGTGCCGGTACTGCGGTGCGCTGCTCTCCCTACCTTCCGCGTCCTGGACGGGGTCGCTCCATACGACATCACGGTCCGCCTCAGTTGACCTGACCAGTCACAGGGGGGCCAAGGGTGCCATACACGGGGCCGTCTGGCGCCCATGTGCAGGTTTGATCCCTGGCCTGGTCACGGCGTGCAATGTGTTCTGGTGCGCCGTTGATGTGGGGTACACTCCAAACGAGGGTTTGGTGACGGACAGCCGCGGCGGTTTCGCGAATAGTGCTAACGCGTGCCCGTGTTACCCCCCATAAGCGGCACAGAAAGACACCGTGGTGTTTTAGTGGGTTGGCATCCCACATAATAGTGCGCTATGTCCCCGTGGTAGCGCAGTATGCATGAGCACCTCACCAAGCCTAAAAAAAAACAAATTGGGCTCACATTTTTTGTAACACTTTTATTCATTTTTTTTATTTACTTTTTGCAGTGGGAACGAAAAACAGCTGTGGCAAAGCATAAGTTGGGTACGTTTGGCGTGGCTGGTAACTCGATTTAAGTATTAATTATTGTCAGGCAGATAGCGCCTTATATGTGGTTACTGTAAGACAGACTCTCACACTTTTTATTCATATTTCCATACTACATAATAATATTATTGTTGTATTGATGTTGTGTTAACTGGCACCTGGCGAATATCTGGGATAAAATGTAAACTTGGAAAATAATGTCATATCACATAGATTACGTAAATTATACGTAAAGATTGTATAGCAAATTGATTCAATAAAATTGTTTTAATTTTTAGGGCTTAAGAATATTACTACTCTTAATGGTCATACCCAAGTGACATATAATATAATACTAGAGTAAACTGTAAATTAATGTTGTAAAATTTTATTTAAAAGTATAAATATATATTGTCTGATGTATTATTTTTGGGAAAATAAAATATTATTTATAAAAGAAATATTATAATGAAAGTAAATGTCAAAATAATATGAAACAAAATATTTTATTTTATTTATATTATGTAGTCCCATAAACTATAATTATAGTACATGGTAGATTTTTTGGTAGATTAGATTTTTAAAATCTTATTATAAGAAATGTAGTTAACTGAAAACTGAAACTGAGACTGAAAACTTTGACAGGCACTTAAAACTAAATTCAGTTAATTTCGCAAACATTTTTAGGCTAAGAAATAAAACAATAAATAAGAGTTTCTTGCTTAAAACATATCGAAAATTTTTTTCAATAGTTTGTATGGCCTTATTGTAGCTTGGTTTTTCTGCAACTTTATTAAAATAACATCTATGAATTACTTACTGAGGACTACCGTCTCAATCCTAATGGATAGCTTTTTAGGTTCTTGAGGGGTAGATACGGGCGAGCTGTTTTGGAAACTGGTATCAGACATTACTTACTAGGCATGAATCCTTTGGGCACGCCACAATTGAGGCGATAAGGCCCCTCTTTGAGGAGTGGCTTGAGAGGCGCCACGGCGTCCTCGCCTTCCGCCTGACGCAGGTCCTCACCGGACATGGATGTTTCGGGAGGTTCCTGTTCAGGATAAGGCGGAAGGAAACGCCTGGGTGTCACCATTGTGTGGATCGCCCGGAGGACATGGTGGAGCATACGGTGGAGGTCTGCTCCGCTTGGTCTCTCTCGCGTCTGGCCCTGGTTCAGGCCATGGTACGGAGCGAGAGGGCATGGGAAGCTGTCACCTACTTCTGCGAAGCAGTAATGCTCGCGAAGGAGGAGGCGGAACGCGTGAGGGAGACGCAACGGAGACGCCCTCACGCCCCCAGACACCACAGGAGACGTCCCGGGCGTCGGGCGTCGCAAGACGATTTCTGGCCACCGTAGGCGCGGGCTTGCGGACGGCGAGCAGCGGGTAACTCGCCGTCCGATAAGGACCAGGCCCGAGTCGACGGCGAGTAGTGATCCACGCGCGCTTCAAAGAGATTTCAGCAAAACTGACGGGGTCCGCTAGGGCCGATGCCTGTCTGGGTCGCGGATAATTTTGAAAAAGAGTTACCGCGGCCCCGGCTAAATCAACTGAAGGAACACGGGTGGGTTTTTGTCAGTAAATCTGACACGCCCTGCCGCTTCACCCAGAGCGGATGAAGTCACTGGATGATTGCCCACTCTAAAAAAAAGGCATGAATCCTTGGACTACTAAATAAGTGTATGGCATAATCTCAGATCAAGTAAAAAATGGGCATAATATGATGTTCTTACATCGCCCAGATATAGCAGTAAAAGTGTCAAGGCCATGCTCGGTTACGAAGTAAGGATTGATTTTTAACCGATTTCAAAAAAGGAAGAGGTTCTTAATTCGATTGTTTTTTTTTATTTGATAACTCAGAAACTCTGTCATTTGTAAATCAATTTGAAACATATTCTTTTTTTTTTGAAAGGGTAGGCACCCATGCTTCCTGCGTTTGGTCCTGTTTTAAAAAAAGTCATATCTAATTTCAAAAAAGAGCCGACTTACGAAACTGAAGACAGTAGGTATCGCCGATCTTCAATTTCGTTGCCGGGTCTTTCCTCTGTGGCAGGATCGTATATATACAAAATAAAGGCCTTGTTGAATGCCCATGTTACACCCACTCCTATCAAGATCGGAAACTCTACACACGAAGTTGTAGACGATTATGTATACCTGGGACATAATATATGTAACGAAATAAAAACTAAAAACTTGCTTTAATTTAGGTAAATTATATCATCACCACTGCAGAACCAAAGGGTGAAGGAAAACACTGTGAGGAAGCGGCATGTCTAGAACCAAAAATCTGAAGACATGTGACATCCATCAACCCGCATTGGGCCCGCGGCCCGACATGTGAATTATGGCCCATTCCTTCTTGTCAGAGAAGGTTTGTGACAGTGGCGACCCAAAAGTTCTAGGACATGCCGCTTCCCCACGTCTGTGTCCCAGAAGAGGGAACGTTTTTTTTATTTAATGATTGCCCTACACTCGGAATTTTTCCCTGTATCGTGGGTGCGGTACCCTACCTACCCTACCCTACCTACCCTACCTTCCCTACCTACCCTACCCTACCTACCCTACCTACCCCACCTACCCTACCTACCCTACCTACCCTACCTACCCTACCTACCCTACCTACCCTACCTACCCTACCTGCCCTACCTACCCTACCTACCCTACCTACCCTACCTACCCTACCTATCCTGCCTACCCTACCTACCCTACCTACCCTACCTACCCTACCTACCCTACCTACCCTACCTACCCTACCTACCCTACCTACCCTACCTACCCTACCTACCCTACCTACCCTACCTACCCTACCTACCCTACCTACCCTACCTACCCTACCTACCCTACCTACCCTACCTACCCTACCTACCCTACCTACCCTACCTACCCTACCTGCCCTACCTGCCCTACCTACCCTACCTACCCTACCTACCTTACCCTACCTACCCTACGCTACCTACCCTGAGTGCTTGTAATTCAATATGAACTTTATACAATAGCAATAAAGCTCGGTGTAGTTAAAAACGTTTGTATGGGAAAAAGAAAAGGGCTGTTTTTAGGGTTCTTCCGGCAATTATTCGATTTTTTCTCACCGTAAAAACCATCTTTGAACTTCAACGAACATTTAAAAAAAAGAATTGGCCAAATTGGTCCAGGCGTTGTTGAGTTATGCGCTTACCAACACATTTTGTGCGATTCATTTTTATATTATAGATAAGGTAGATGTTAAAAAGCTGAAGAGTTTGTTTGTTTGAACGCGCTAATCTTTGGAACTACTGGATGGAATTGAAAAATTATTATATATATTTTGTGCGACCAATTTTAACTGTCAAGTACCTATAGTCCTCGCCAAACTTCTTGGCCGCCCTCAAGTTGGTTTACCGCGAGGCACGAAACGGTCCTGTTTTTAACCGACTTTCCAAAAAGGAGGAGGTTCTATGTTCGACTTCAAGTTTGTTTTTTTTTTTTTTTTTTTTTTTTTTTTTTTTTTGTGTATGTTCACCGATTACTCCGTCAATTGTGGACCGATTTTGAAAATTCTTTTTTTGTTTGAAAAAGTATGTTCCGAAATTGGTCCCATTTTAATTTGGTGAAGATCTGATGAAGAACTTCGGAGATATACAACAGAACTCTTCAATCAATAACGGCAAATCTCTCGGGATTGCTGCAATCGCATGTCTGTTTGTTGTTTATAACATTTCATAACATAACATCACGCCAGTTCGCTCTTAAGGGGTAAGCAGACCTCTAATTTCACCGGTTATATTCAAGTTTCATGAAATCTATTCTGGCGAAATAGTTCCCTTACTAACTTGTCTATTAGGTACGTACAACTAAAAAGTGAAAAATAAAAAAACTTTTTGCAAAAAAATACTACCGACTTCCAACTACAAAGTGAAAAATAACTTAATTTTTTGAAGTCGGTGTCCATAACGCAAAAAAATGGTACCTACGAAAGACACCGACTTCAAAAAATTAAGTTATTTTTCACTTTGTAGTTGGAAGTCGGTAGTATTTTTTTGCAAAAAGTTTTTTTATTTAATGAGATTTACTACTGCGCAGCCATTGTAGCCAAGTTCAGGGCGGCCAAGAAGTTTGGCGAGAACTATAAAAAAATTCTGAAAAGTATGTTTTGAACGTCGTGAAATTCGCACAAGAAGTTTCGGGCGGTGGCGGTAGCCTACTCGAAACTTTACTTGAGGATGGTGAAAGAGGCCCTTATTTGGATAGAGTCATAAAATTTTCCCTTCAGTTCATCATTTCGGACGAAGTAACTATTTAGTAATCTGTGATTTCGGGTTTAACAACACAGCGCAAATCTCGGGGATAACAAGAAGATTGTGATTCGATCCCATTCTGATAAATTACTTTTTGAGAATTTGTTAATTAGTATTTGGGATTTCTTCAGTCCAAGCCCCTTCCAAAAAAGCACTTCTTTTTTTTTCTTCTTAAAATAAATGATGGATGATGACTGTCACTGACTGTGTTCAACACAGGTTCAACAAGTGTCAGAGCGGATAACACCTTGACAAACTTATCTTTCCGCTCTCGTCACAATTTTTCTCTTGTTTTACAGATAAAACAACTTCTTTATAGATGCCACTGTTTAGGTTTAGAGATTGCACTGGCTTGGATCCCTAGTCATTCTGGAATCGTTGGTAACGAGAATGTGGACTCGATTGCCAAGTCGGCTACTCGGAATGGGATCGAATCACGTCCATCTTGTTATCCCCGTGATTTGCGCTGTCTTGCTAAACCAGAGATGATGAAGAGTTGGAATTGGCAAAACTCACGTTTATTGAAGGGAAAATTTTATGGCTCTATTCAACCATATATTCCTTCTAAATGTTGGTTCAGCAAACTAAAATTTTCAAATAAATCAGCTACCTCCGTTATAATTCGACTCCGACTTGGGTTTGTTTGCACTCCTGTCTTTTTGGCTAAAATAAATACACGTGAGAGACAATTCTTTGTGTGAATGCTGTCTAGCGGAAGGTACTCTGGAGCACGTATTTTTTTCCTGTCCTCGTTTAACTATTCTCCTTTACGACTTGCTCCCTGATAACATTCCCCGCCCAATTAACATCCCATTTCTATTGACTTTAGTCCATAGGTACCCCCGCAGTAAAAATTCTATAAAGATTTATTTATATTAACAAAATCCAACTGTAGCTAGTATTTCTATTTATGTATTATATACTTGAAGTTTTAACATTTAGGTATTTTGTGCTGTCCTATATGTTTTAACCAAAATTGTTTTGTCCCTTTTTTAGCATGGTGAACAATGGAGGTCATCGCTACAAACACTGATCAATAGTTATATGACAGTATGACAGTCGGTTTAAAATTATGAATTTTAAACCGACTATTTTCATCTACCTTGACATTGGCAAAATCATCGAATGTTCATCGATGGAGCTTTAAACAATAAAAATTGAATTGAATTGGATAACACCTTGACCAACTTATCTGTGAAACGGTCGTTTTTGGAACTTACATTTTGAATGGGACATAAGATCGGTTTTTGTTTCTATTTTTGGTTTAATGGTGACGAACAGCGCCACTCATAATTGCACAGATAAGTTGGTCGATCTGTACTTGACATTAGCAGTTACAGAGTCCTGTCAGCGGAGTACTTTCAGTCTTTTACAATTTAGAGATTTGACAGCAAGCAAGGAGAGTTTGACATTGACACATGTTTGACAGAAATACATGCAGATTGATTGCAGTGTTTCTTTCTGTGTCTGAATCTGTAAAATAAACTTCTCATACTGAAATAAATAAAAGATGAAAACTATAGAAGACCTAGAAAACGAGCTGAAAAGTGTAGATAAGGAAATTTCTAAAGTCGACGCTGAGTTATCAAAATGGAAGAATCGCCAACGTGTGCTGCACGAGAAGAAAGTGTCGTTGAAGAATTCTATAAACAAACTGAAAACAGATACTTTAGCCAGTGTTGATTGGGCTGGCACCACTTACGAGTGGTCTGAAGATGTACTGAGTACGTTGATAAACGTGTTCCACATTGAAAGCTTTAGACCTAAACAGCTTGGAGCAATAAATTCTACTTTGTCAGGGCAACATGCCATTGTAGTAATGCCGACTGGCGCGGGAAAAAGCTTGTGTTACCAGTTGCCGGCGTTAGTAAAACCAGGCCTAACTGTGGTTGTCTCACCCCTTATTTCGTTAATGGAAGATCAAGTTAGATCACTAACCAATAGAAGCATACCTGCCAAGTTGATCACAAGCTCTAGCTCTAAAGAAGACACTTCAGCAGCTTTAAATATACTGAAAGATAACAAGACACAGATCAAGTTGCTCTATGTTACCCCAGAAAGGTTTGCTAAGAGCAAGAGATTTATGGCAAATTTACAAAAATGTTATGCAGATGGTAGGTTGCAAAGGATAGCTATAGATGAAGTACATTGCTGTTCTCAGTGGGGCCATGACTTTAGGCCTGACTATAAGTATTTAGGTATTTTGTCAAACATGTTTCCAAATGTGCCTATCTTAGGGCTGACAGCCACTGCCACAGCCAGCGTTCTGACTGATGTACAGAAAATTCTTAATATTCCTGGTTGTTTAGTAATCAAGTCTACGTTTAACAGACCAAATTTATTTTATAAAATACTGGAGAAACCAACATCACAGGAAGAGTGTGTTACAATTCTAGAGAAATTATTAAAGAGAAGATATAAAGATGAAAGTGGAATAATATACACAAATAGTATTAAAGATTCTGAAGACATTTCTGAAGGTTTGCGTAAAAGGGGATTGAGAGTAGGATGCTATCATGCAAACTTAGATGCAAGTACTCGATCACGAGTTCATCTGAAATGGCACGACAAACAATATCAAGCCATTGTAGCTACTGTAGCCTTTGGTATGGGAATTGACAAACCTGATGTCAGGTTTGTTATACATCACACAATAAGTAAGTCTATGGAAAACTACTATCAGGAGAGTGGCAGAGCAGGTCGTGATGGCCTCAGAGCAGAATGTGTTACTATGTACAGAATGCAAGATGTCTTCAAAGTCAGTACTATGGTGTTCTCTTCTGTTGGGAGTCTGGACCATCTGTATGGTATGGTAAAATACTGTCTCAACGGCTCATTGTGCAGGAGGCTCCTTATAGCAGAGCATTTTGATGAAACTTGGGGCGATGCAGATTGTAATAAAATGTGTGATGTCTGTTGCCATACACATTCAATTGTTAAAGAAGTTAATCTTAAGCCTCACTGTAAAACATTAGCTGGGATTATTGAGAATGCTGACAAGCAAGATGTAAAACTGACAGCTCAAAAATTGCTTGATGCATGGTTTCTGAAAGGGCCAGTAAACCTGAGACATAAAGGAAAAGAACCTAACTTATCTAGAGTATTAGGAGAAGATGTGATTGCATATTTATTAGTTGGAAATTATTTAATAGAAGATTTTCATTTTACTGCCTATTCTACTATAAGTTACATTAAAATTGGCCCAAATATGGATGCAGTTGATGATGATAGCTTTATACTAAATATGCCAATAAGGAGATATTCATCCTTTGAACTTGAAGCACCTCCTCCCAATGATTATCAACCAGGCACAATAACTGACAAAAAATCTGATGAAGGAAGTCAGACAAAAAAACGGAAGTCTAGTGCTACTAATGAATCTAAGCCGAAAATTACTAAGAAGAGAATAATTGTTATTGATGATGATGATAGTGATTGATTTCTAAATCCACAACCCAACCCACTAAATACATAGTAATTAAAATAACAGTTCTTGCATTTCAAGGCTGATATTATGGTACACAGCAGGTAAGTTCTTTTTAAATTGAAGGCAAATGAACACATTTGCAAGAAATTAGCAGATTCATCACGGAGTTGATTTGTTTTCTCAATAACATTGTTGTATATTATACATATGTGTCTAAGTATTACAACGTTTTTTTTTTGCTATTTGTCTTTCATTTAGTTGCACCTGCCATGCCTTCTTCCATCTCTGCACAACCTAAAGGTCGACTGGCAGAAATGTCTTAAGTTATTAAGTCTGCCTTTGTACTTGTGCATAAAGTTTTAATAAAAAAGTAGGTGGCCTTATAACTTACTTGACTCGACTTATGTTCATGTGACCCCCTGGGGCAGAGGGCGTCCACAGTAGTCCTCCATCGCGTCCGGTCTTGAGCTTCACGCTTCACGTCATGCGGATGCTCGTTGCTTCAGCCAATACGGTGAGTCGCCAGGTTTGACAGGGATGGCCACGCTTCCTTTTTCCTTGAGGATTCCAATCCATGGCCTGTTTAGGAATTTGATCGGAATCCCTTCGGAGCGTGTGACCAATTCATCTCCATTTACGACGCTTGATCTGGCTGTCGATGGGGCTCTCGTGGCATCTCTCCAACAGCTCTACTTTAGAGATGGTTTCGGGCCAGTAGGTATATTCCAAGGATGCGACGAAGACCTGCATTTGGCGTGAGGCGTCCTTTGTTACCTTCCACGTTTCGCGCCCGTAGATCAGCACGGCGGCAGGCGCGTCTTTTAACCGCTAAAAGGAATCGTTTCGATCAAACTCCTACTTTTTAGGATGCGTCTGTTCCTGTAACTGATCGGCTCGAACCTAGCCTCAACCTAGGCATGGAGTTGACATCCAGTCTCAACGTCGACGCCTCCATTGAGTACAAAACCCAAATTGCGGGCAAAAAAACTGGGCATCCTAAATAGAGTCAAGCGATACTTTACGCCTGGACAGCTTTTACTCTATACAAAGCGCAACTCCAATCCTGCATAGAGTATTGCAGCCACACCTACATTTAGCACATAAATGATTTCATTTCACCTTTGGGATGACTCAGCTAAATTTCAACTTGTCGCGCTTGACTCGGTGGAACGCAGAGCTAAGAGGCTCATTGGCGACGTTGAACTGGTGGATGCCTAGCTTCACTGCTTGGCTCATCGCAGCAAGGTTGCCTGTTCGGTATTCTACAGACTGTACTACGGTGAGTGTGCTCAAAAACTCCACGACCTCCTGCCACCGACCTCTTCTTCTTCTACCATCGGACATATAGACGCACTGCAAGTGCAAGGATGGTATCCTTACCTGGTTGCTATTCCACCAATTCGCACCAAGCGCTTGCAAACATCGTTCATAATGCGTACAGCGTTAGTGGAACTCACTATCTGCGTCTGTGTTTCCGAACGCATCCAACCCGAATCTCTTAAAAGTTAGAGTGATCAGGCTTCTTCTGGGTAAGCTCAATCCATCTGCGACTGTGTCTCTGTCACCTCTGACCTAGATTAGAGTCAAGAGCAAACCCATCTCAAATTAAAAAAGCACGGATTTGACATTGGGCCCGAAGATCCGAAGATTTATAACTCAAGATCGTCGCGGCAACTGTCCCGCGATTGCCAAATTCTTTCGAGAACGACTATAAAAAGGAGGGGCGAAAGAAGATAGCCCTGATGGACACCTGCGTGCACTGCGATATCTTCGAAGATAAGGCCTAATCCAAAAAACACACGCCGACATTTTAATCTACATTTTAAGTTCCTATTACGTATTTCGATGGATTTGGGTAGTAAATAAATAATAGTTTAAAAAAACTAAAAAAAAACACGCTAGAAAGTAATTTTCAATAAATTTAAACTAAGAAAGTGTGAATGTATTTTATTATAAAAAAAACGTGGGATGCTTATAATATTTTACTGACAGATATTGGTAAAAGTAGTCATTTTGCAAATATCATAAAAGCACCCCACGCTTTTTTTAAATAAAAGTTTTTTGTTTTTCACACTTCCTTAATTTAAATTTTTTGAATATTATTTGTACTTTTTAGTTTGGTTTTCTATTAATGCGTGATCATTAAATAATTTTATACTTATCAGTTCAATTGCTAATCCTAAAGATCCTGGTAAGGATAAGCTAATCCCCAGTTTCCCAGCTCAAAATTATCGGAGTATTATTATGACAAAATGTCAAGCACGCGTTATCTGCTGTGATTGGCTATTGAAAATTCATTCAACCACGCTAATAAAAGCGTGTTAAAATAAAAATATATTGCAAATAAATCATATATTTACTAGCAGCTCTGTGAGCTGTAGACCTTGCGTGTCTGTATTTTTTATTTTTATCAATTCCAAAAAAATTATCGACAGAAATTACCTAAAATTATCGATCCTGCTCAATGCTACCTGTTAGCCAAGCTGAAACGGAGTAGCTTCGCTCGCGCTTCGCGCTCGCTTCGGTCAATAATATCTTAATATATATAAATCTCGTGTCACAATGTTTGTCCTCAATGGACTCCTAAACCACTTAACCGATTATAATAAAATTCGCACACCATGTGCAGTTCGATCCAACTAGAGAGATAGGATAGGGTAGGGTAGGTAGGGTAGGGTAGGTAGGGTAGGGTAGGTAGGGTAGGGTAGGTAGGGTAGGGTAGGGTAGGTAGGGTAGGGTAGGTAGGGTAGGGCAGTTAGGATATTTAGTAGATGAATGTTTGGTGTTTTTATGGCAAAACAAAGTTTGCCGGGTCAGCTAGTCTTAATATATATAAATCTCTTGTCACAATGTTTGCCCTCAATGGACTCCTAAACCACTTAACCGATTATAATAAAATTCGCACACCATGTGCAGTTCGATCCAACTTGAGAGATAGGATAGGGTAGGGTAGGTAGGTAGGGTAGGGTAGGTAGGGTAGGGTAGGTAGGGTAGGTAGGGTAGGTAGGGTAGGTAGGGTAGGTAGGGTAGGGTAGGTAGGGTAGGGTAGGTAGGGTAGGGTAGGTAGGGTAGGTAAGATATTTAGTAGATGAATGTTTGGTGTTTTTATGGCAAAACAAAGTTTGCCGGGTCAGCTAGTTAAACCATAAATTAAGCAGAAAAAATATCCAGTTTACTTAGCTGTTTACGATTATTTGAGATAGACATAGACCAAAGATTAAAACAAGATGGAAATCAAAAACAAAACAAACATAAATAAATGCTGTCATTGTTTATTTGACGCTATGGGTGCATAAGGCATTGGACAAATGTTATCTTTACAAAAGCAAAAATTGTACTTGACTTGTCTACAACATCAACCCCTCCTTTACTTTTGCGGATAATTCATGATATTGAACAAAAATAAACAATGAAACAAATATTATAAAAATTGCAATACAATTTTACTTACGCCAGTCGACGAGTGGAGTCCCTCAGAGCCTTAATTAAGGGCGCAGAAGCACACGAAAATATCTAACAACATCCGCAACCAGACTGAGTAGGTACCCAGTGGCGCCCTAGCAAAACTTTTAGGTGGTGCGAGATCTTGCTTTTCATGAAAATTATAAAGTCTCAGGTTGTTAACTTTATCGAAACACGCAGAACAGTTTGAGGAAGGGCTACCTATAGATTCTTTTTGAGCTACTGATAAGCATGAATAATAATTCCACTGTTTGAAGGCTCAGTGGCGGATTAAGCCTGTCGGGGTCCCGGAGCAGCGAAGCCAAACGGAAGCACAAGACCCGTCTCAAGGTGCAAGAGCGAGCGTATTGAGCGGAGTAAAGGAAACACCACCATTGTGCACCCCTTCTTTTATAGATTTTTTGGTGAATATTTAGCTACACTAGTAGGCAAGAGCGAGCGAAGCGAGCGTTTGTATTTTTCACGCGTACCCTCATTTACAAGCAGCCACCTTTTAGGAGTAAAAGGCGGCTAATTCATTCCAGCCTCTGTCAAATTTTATCTTGCGCCAATCCATCGGCGGCGCCATACAAGAGAACGAAGAAGGGTGCACCTGTCTGTGGTCAAAAATGAAAGGAAATCGTGTTTCACGGGGCATAGTTCAATGCGATTTATTTCTGGCACCCCGGACAGTCACCCTTCCTCGCCCTCTCTAACACCGATACTGATCTGGTCAGTAGCGGCAGTAGAGAGGGTAACCAAATATCTTACTATTATGTCTAAGGTAACTTGTTGTAATTGCACAGATGACAAACATTAACAGTTTATAGATATCTTGTTTGACAAAAATAATTTAATCTATTATGTTAAGGCCTTAAAATTAAAAATGAACAACCAACGTTATAAAAATCTTAGATATAAGTCCATCTTTCTAGCTCTTACGGCTGCATTTTTTTGCAATTGTGATTTCGGCGCCCACCTTAAGATAGCGCCCGGTGCGGACGCCCCGCGGTGCCGCCACTGTCAGTATCAACGGCGTCAGCATCGAGTATGATCCTTTTTAACCGACTGCCGAAGGAGGGTAATGTGTTTATCAGTCTATGTATGTATGTTTTTTCCTATGTGGCGTTCTAGAGACCAAAAGCGTTGGCCGATTTTGATGATTCTTACGTCAATCGATTCATCTTAATCCTGCGAGTGTCACTGGCTACATGAGCGTTTCTCTTTTTTTTTGCCATATTTTTAAAAAGTGGCCAAAAATAAAAATATCATTGGATCGCTTTAATTTCTTGAAATCAAATAGTTTATTTCATGAATATTTAGATTTTTCACAAGGAATCATATTTTATTTAGGATTTATTTTAAAATATATAATAATCTAAATGAAGGTAGGCTAAATGTTCTTATTTTGTTACTCCTGAATTGTTAAAAAATACTGTAAAGTTGCAAATTCTGTGGCTATAATATTTATGTTTCTTAAACTTCTTGATAAATTGAATAAAATCATAGCAAAGAAATACTGAGAAAAGTGAAAAATATTTCCAATTTAGGTGCTTTAATATTTTTTTGTTACTTTTAACGTAAAGTCAATTAAAATTTTTGATTATATGAAAAATAAACAAAATTGAAGGATTTTGCTTACTTCTTATAAAAATGTTGAGTAAAATTGATTTTCTTTACAAGTTATATTGATATAAAATAAATAAATAAATACATAAAAGTGAGTTTAAAGACAGGAGATTTTAGGGACAGTAACAAAAAAGGAGTAATTGGTAACAAAATAAAAACTTAAGGCTTGGTCTAAATGCCTATTAAAAGGATTAAAGATAAGGATGATTAAAAATATGGATTCGTGCTTAATCATAATGTTTAATCCAATCGGACTCTTGTTTTTTCGTATTTCTTATAATTCCGTTTTTGTTAGCTAAATTTTCCGCTTATATGTTACTATCCCAAAGTAACAAAAAAAAAAAAGTAACGAAACAAGTGTTTGATTTTTTCAAAATATTATTGTGGTAGTAAAAATTGCAGTTGCGCCTATTATTTTACACTAAATTTTAATCGAAGTTAATTACTATTGTATTAAGATAAAAGGAGTGGCAATATATTGTCAACTTTCCTTGAAATAGTAATAACAAAAGCCGGAATGAGATTCACTCTAAAACGAGTACGTGACGTGCACTCTAATTTCTGGAACAGCAACTGACACAATACATCAATTTGGCGGCATTTAATGGCATCTACGGTCTTGCTCGTTCAGAAAAACATTGCTAAATAGAAGTTTTTTAATATTTTACACACGAAAATAGGTAACAAAAACTGAAATCCATTTTTGGAACTTTCTTTGGGACAACTTTAAAATTCATTTTTGTACGTAATTTTTTAACCAAATTACCAAAAGTCAATACAACGTGGACCTTTTTACCTTGTAATACGATTTAAAATCAAAATCTCAGTATAGTGTCTTTGAACTTTATGAAAATAATTGAGTTTGAAATTGCCAGTGGTAGATTGGGACATACGAATTTTCATACATTCCAATTTTCGACAGTTTAAATTTAGTTGATTTTTTATTTAAATAATGTATTTATGATATTTGGTAACATATTTTCTGTAAATGTTAATTACAATTATGCTCCTAAGCAAAACAGTATCACTAATTTATAAATTACGCCAAAGTTATTCATCAACAATATCATGGAACATTCCACAAATGTGTAATGGCAAAAAAAAAGAGAAATGCTCACATTAAAATTGAAAAAAAATGGCGGATTTTGGGCGCCATATATTCTGGGGCCCCATTTTTTTTTTCTTCCAAACCCATCGTGTGGGGTATCAAAATAAAAGGGTTTATTTGAATATCATTGGTTTTAAGAGTTGATTTCAAAAATATGTAACACTTATATGTTTTTATCTACTTAGGTTTCGTTATATTCGAATTACAAAATTGACAGCAGTTTCATTATGATACCCATAACGACATCGGGTTGCATTATGCGAATCGTCATAAATTCTAAAACACAAGCAAATACATTCTGAACATACAGCCAGGTACCTATAATATTACTTCGAAATCGAACAATGTAAATTATGTTTTTAAAAATGGAACAAGTTTAGAACAAAAGTATCGTATACTATTTGGCTTTTGCGGCTACAAGATCTTTGCCTTATACCTAATAAAGACTAAATAAAAAATAAAAAAAGAGGACGCCGGAAAAAAATTCTGAGTGAAATTTTATTCCAAATTTTATTAAAAATGTCTTCAACATCAAGTGATATTGAAAATACTCCACCAGATATAACAAACTAGCTGTCCCACGCGGCTTCGCTCCCGTCAACTGGCTACCTACCAAGCTAGCCCACCTACTCTAAATACGTTGCGTCTCAAAAAGAATAAATTTGCCCCGTTTTTGGAACATTTTTCATTGATGCTCCGCTCCTATTGGTCGTAGCGTGATGTTATATAGCCTATAACCTTCCTCGATAAATGGACTACCCAACACAAAAAGAATTTTTCAATTCCAACCAGTAGTTCCTGAGATTAGCGCGTTCAAACAAACAAACAAACAAACAAACAAACAAACTCTTCAGCTTTATAATATTAGTATAGATAGAGCAGTTGCGGCTACAAATAATTTACTACCAGAAAAATCAAGGCATGTATAAGAGAAATGAAATACTTAAACACACTTCCTGAAATACTTATTTGTCTATATCTGTGTTTTATTCCTTCCTTCGTAGATAAAATCTTGTATGCAACTGTACGTTATTGGTATTTTAATAACTCGTGCCCACCTATTTCGGTACGCGCTACGCTTGTACCGAAAAATGGCACTCGTATTAAAAGACCGTCCATATTGGATAACGTAACAGTTGCATAAATAGCTAAAATGTAACTAATAAAAAAATATAAATAAAAAAATAACTATAGATTTTCTTCTTGTTTACGTCTTTTTAGTTCGCTTTTCAAGCAGTCGGGTTTTTTGTTTTTTTTTAATTAACTTTTTAAGGAAACTACCTAAAGTAAGGGATCCGTGGAAACATTGTAAATTACACAATTCGTAGTTTTCTAAAACCTGGACTTTCATAGACCCCACGCGACGGGTCGAGGGTTAAATAAAATATCACTTGCTAAACGCATCCAATAAACCCAAATACACTGGTGCTATATTGTCTGATTGAGGAGTTGCTATGGCCACCTGCCGGCTCCATCATGAGGCCAGCTCCTTATTACCATATTATTTCAATGTTTTCAAAGTCACATAAGTAAACAGCGAATGACAAGGCTGTTGACATGGCTGAATTCTGGTTGTGATTCTGGTCAAAATATATTTAATTCTTCATCTAAACGACGAAGAAGAAGAAGCGAAAGGGCTTGAAAATACATAGATTGCTAGGTAGGTAGTTGCCGGACACACCTATAATCTACGTAAGCAAGGTAATATAAAGCTTGTTTAAAAAAATAAAAATATCATAATTTTTATTTTTTTAAACAAGCTTTTTTCGTATTCTTCTCGGCAAACCCTTTCATTTAATACCCATATCATGGCAGTGCACAAAAAATAACTAGTCCGCCATCTTGGGCTGCCCGCCATATTGGATTTAGAATAATGTCACTTGACCATGTTTTGTCATCCAAACTAAACGTGTATGCAAAATTTCAACCTAATCTGTTTAGTATAACTGCTTTAAAATTCAGTTGCAAGATTTGACCCGAACACACTTACATACATACATTGCAAGTTAAATAAAAGCTTGTAAAAAGAGCACCAATTATTAGTTCAACTAGATTTTCCAAGCCCAACTCACTTTAGATCAGTTATTTCATAAAGCAAAAAATCAATTTTCGTGATAAGCATAAGCACACCAAGTTAATTTTTGTTTTATTCGTTCAATCTAACACTCTGTACGGAGCCAAATGAGTAGTATAGTCAACCGCTCGACTGTGGTAAGTAACACTTGACACGAGCTACGAAAATCACCCTTATTGCTACGACAAATAAATGCAGTTGCTCGGGACGTGACTGTATGTGCTTTCTATATAGACATGATAAGTGACAGCGGCTATTTTCTTACAGGCACACTAATAAGGTGAAATTGTCATTACGACCGTCAAAGGTGTCGATAATGAATTGCTTGGAAATCGCCTAGACTTAAATGATCCAATAAATTCTATAGCCACGACATGATAAGGAGTATAATATCCAAGCATAACTGTTCTAGAACATTATTTAGAAACCAGTTAAATGAGGTCTTTGCTACCCTTCATTTTTGTAAGGACTGTAGTAAAACGAGTGTTCTGTTATCGCGTTACGGAGGGCCTCATTATTTTGGTCGGTGGGCCCGAGGGCGGAGAGTTGGTATGAGGGCGGGGCATCTGGGCGCGAGCCATCCCTCTGACCCTCGCGAGCACCGACACAGTCTCGTCAACTGTCACAGGGAACACTACTCCTCCAGCGTCCTCGACATCCTTTCGAATTTCGTTCGGTCTTTCTAGTCATGTTACTGTGATTGAATATTTCAATAGTATTTTATTTAAAAACACTGTGTCATGGAGGGGCCTAATGGAATCAGGTGCTCGTCTCTGAACAATCCTACTAGTGTAGTGCCCTTGCCCGTGGGGAGTTCGCCGACATCGGCTAACAGTTCAGACAACTACATGTACGATGATTTCCTCGATGTCTGATGGCAGTCTGTACGCCAGTGATCAAGAAAATCTGTCCACACCAAGAAGAAGGTACATAATAGAAAAAATTAAGTACGTGCCTCCATGTCCTAATTTTTCCTTATTATTGCTTGGCTATTTTTTGTTTTGTGTATATTTGTGGTATTTTTAGTGCGCCTAATGTGTTTTGTATCTCATGTAGCTCCTGCGACCTTAGCGAAGCTTTTTCTGTTTATCATCATCTATCAATTACGTCTTTATCTAATTATTTTATAATTAAGCCATGCATTTCTTTAGTTAGTTATTCATTTCATAATATTTATTATTTTATGACCAAGGAAACCTCTGACCTCTTTATTAAATTATTTAATGGTTCATTATTTGAATTCCGAAATCTTGGGAGGTACCTTCGATAAACAAGCTAGGTACGTAGGTAATATTTATTTGTCTCCACGTATATTGACCACTGAATTACTTCAGCAATCCCTAAATCTAGTAGGTACTTAGGTAGGGTCCTGGACCAATTTCATTTTGAATAATAAATAATTATCAAACAGCCAGGCTATATAAAAATGTCATTTCAATTAGGTACAATTGTCTTGCTTTGATGTATCTAAGGAGGTAATCTATAAGATATAGTAAACTTTTCTGTAATTGTAACTACATCGAACTAGAGTGATTTAGATTTTTTAAATTAAAACTCCAATCTTGAAAATATCTGGACCTTTTTACTGCATGACCAACGTATCAAGTTTGCAACTCGTAAGGGACATACATATTCCCTGAAATTCTGGCTGTAGTTATTCTCTGCCTAGTAAATTGAATAATATTGTATCCGTATCGATCGAGGCCAAGAAATTTCAAACCTGTAGAGCAAAACTGACAAGTTTGTAAGATTTCATTATCGAGCCTTCTCTGTACGAGAAGAGGCATCTGTCCTGCAGTGAGGCCGTAACAGGCTGATCTATCTTTATTAATAAGCCGAACGAATTAGGACGAATAAAATATATCAATGACAAACATACAAGGTTAGCGGCCGATCCTACTGATATTATAAACGCGAAAGTTTGTGAGGATGGATGGATGTTTGTTACTCTTTCTCTATTCTCTATTGATGAAACTTTACAGAAATTTAGCTTAAACATCTGAATAACAACATAGGCTAAAATTTTACACCTAAAGATATTGGAAAAATACTGAACCAACGCGGGCGGATTATCTTCTAAGTTTTCCGTTTTTCCTTTTGAAATACGTACAGAACCCTCAAAATCAGTTCGTAATTAGGGGAATAGCAGAAATTATTTATTTTACTAAATTACCTTAAAATAGGTATGCCCTCGTTTAACCTGCTAGGTAGGTGAATTAGGAATATTTTGTGTTCATATAGGGCATATCATTTGCGCTTGCTTCGGTAATGAATTTTACACATAGGTACACATTATAATATCCATAAAGTACCTACTAATATTATAAATCCGAAAGTAACTCTGTCTGTCTGTCTGTTATCTTTTCACGCCTAAATCACTGAACGGAATTCAAGGAAATTTGGCAAGGGGATAAATGGCACCCGGAGGAAGGACATAGGCTACTTTTAGTACAAAAAAAAAGAACTACGTAGGGTGGGTAGGTAGGGTAGAAAGGTGGGTAGGTAGGTAGGATAAGTAGGCTAGGTAGGTAGGATAGGGTAGGTAGGTAGCCAGTCCCAGTCGACGGGAGCGAAGCAGCGGGCGACAGTTATTAGATTTATATTATTTGAACTTCAGCTACTGCTAGCTACAGCGACCATATTATTATTGCGGCAGATTATACCTACCTTATTAATCCTGACCTCTTCTTCCAGATCAGACTTTCGTCGTCTGCACAGACGTAGATCTTCACTGCGGTGCCCTCAGCAGCAGATCCAACAGCGTCAGGCCGCGAATCTGCGCGAGCGCCGACGAATGCAGTCAATAAATGATGCCTTCGAGGGGCTGCGGGCCCACATCCCCACACTGCCTTATGAGAGAGGCTGTCTAAAGTTGACACTTTGAAACTGGCCATCGGATATATTAGCTTCCTTGGCGAGCTGGTCAGTATATCATTGTATTTTATTTGTTTTGGATAAAAAAATGTGGCAGGCAATAATTCTAATGATTGTCACGTTGAACTATTGTTCGAGAAGCGCTTAGCTTTTTTAATGAGACGCCTCATGTACCCTGCCCTTTTTATTCGTATTTTTTTATTTAAATATAATGTAGGTATATAATTTCTAGTTGTTGTTAATTAAGCATTATGTAAATTTGCAGTTAGATAAAAAAAATCTTTAATTTAACATTTAAAACTAGTTTGAACTAATTCTATTGTTTTTTTTAAGTATCAAAAACGATTAACATTCTAAACACCCTATAGATACTACGTACACACCAGCATTTGGGGTCCGATACTATAAATATATGTTGATAGTCTAATAGTTAAAATCTTATTAATTTAATTACGATATACTAACTCACTTCCAGAAGGGATTTTTTTAGCGTTATTCCTCCGAGCCTAATGGTAGTTCTAATGGTACGTAACTCAAGTATTCTCAAATGTTTTCCGCTCTCAGGTACGAGTAGACCGCTGTTCAACAGAACCATGCTGTCTGGATCAGCCAACGCCCACAACAAGGAGGAGCAGAAAAAAGTTATTATAAGAGGTAAGTGTACCTACACTTTCTATATTACCAAATCCATATAAAATACAGGCTTTTTTTTTACAAAATAGGAAAAATTGTCCCAATGACCTACAACCTTACCTTACCTTGACCTTATTATTTACTTTGCTTTGTTTATAATATTATCTAATACCTTTAAACGAGCAATTCTTTGGGCGCACGGTTGGCGCAGCAGTTGAGCGATTGACTGCAGTGCTAAGTGTCGCGGGTTCGATTCCCCGCACGGAACAAATATTTGTATGACCTACAGAAGTTGTTCCGGCTCTGGGTGTTTGTGTATGTAAGCACGCACGATACAGGAAGTAATTTTTGTCAAGTTAAGCTAGATGAAGCTGGTGTGTCCATGTGGACTCTGAGAATAAATACCGAAAGAAACTCAGAGGTCAAAGTCTCTCTTGAAGTCCATTCAATTAACGTAATGGCCATAGCCATTGGATGCATGGGTCACTCCGCTTCATTCCAGATTCAGGTCAAAAACTAAAATCTAGACTCAAAATGGAAGAAAATCAGAAACTACGATTAACCTATTCTGCTCTTCATTGACTGGGCACTTTTCTTTTTAGTTTCCGATTCTGGCTTACATTATCGTGTTGCATTGTGTTCGGGTAATGCATGGCACATAATTATGCAAATACAAATATTTAAATAAATTTCAAGTGTCTGTAATAATAATAATAATTAAGTGTGCAAGTCATCCCCTGCCATTTTATAACCGTGTAGATAGTGGTCAGGCAGGGGCCAATAGTCCTTCTAGAGTTTTAGTTTATCGATCCACGAAACCTCCCAAACCCATAGCCCAATGTGTTTTGTAACTATATTCTTCAATAGTCCTGCACAGCCGGTGGCTGTCTTGGGTCCTCTTGCGTAGTGACTAGTGCATACAGGGATAATCGCCGGGTTGGTGTCACATTTTATCCTACATGTCTAACAAAGCCTCTGCGAGTTGGTTTTCGGCCCCTGGTACGCCATTTTCTAAGGT